>OZ007497.1:204656987-204784306 GCA_963931805.1 Microdon myrmicae
TCGTCCTCTCTCCTGTAATTGGAAAATAAACGGAAAAAGAGGAATAATATTTTTATTTATTTTATTTATTATTACGGCATTTTATCTTTTATCGTTCCTAGCCGCTAGTTCCGTTAGTTGGCGTAGGGACGTTAGAGCCTCGGGGCTCTTCCCACCACTGGATTGTATCCCCGACGGATTTGGTACAACCTCAGTTGGTGGTGACTGGCTGCGCCAAAATTGTTATGAGTTTTCACACAATTTAATAATAATGTTGTAATATTAGTAATATAATTAAAGTTAAGTGAGGAAGGGACTTACTTGGGGGACCGTTACGCGGTCGCTGAGCGGTGCTTGATTTGCTGCTGGTGTGTGCTACGACAAGGTGCAGGGGGCGTTGATTGCCTGCTCCCTTGTTCAGCTTCGGTTTGTTTCTTTTCTTACGCGATTGAATTCTCTAATTATTGCAGCGAGTGCAGTTATTTGTAACTGCAAGGATGACTGCATCTGAAGTTTGCTTTTAATTCAATATTCGTTTATTTTATTTTAGTTTCTTTTTTTTTTGTTTTGTAATTAATTCAACTTTATGCGAAATTATCGGTTTAACGTCGAATGTCAATCGTTTGTTTATTTGCCGTTGACGTTTTTTTTTTTATTCGTCGCCGACGCCGGTTTTTATTATTTTCTCTACCAAGAAGAATTTGCACAAAGTAGTTTATGCAAATTAACTACTTGGCGAGTTGTTCTCCGTTTAGAGGTAAAGGGGGGAAACCAACGAAATGGTATTATGGATTATTGGATGTTGGGGGGACCTGGACTCAAGGTCGGTCCGTAACACCACCAACTAATTTTAATGACTTATGTGTATTGTGTAAATGAAAATATTTGGAAACAACGACAAAAATAAATTAGTGCGTGTTTGTTAGGAAAACAGATTAGTTTAAATGCACAAATCAGAGCGTGTATTATTTTGAAATGTGTTAAGGGTGGACGGGTGTTTAGAGACTTACACATTTGTCAAACAAAGAAAATATAACACATATATTTGTGGATCCGCAAGATAACTGTTTACAACAGTCGTACTTCTGTTAAACCTCTTTGCTATTTCTCGGCCTGAGAGTCCTAAACCCTTGACAGCGTCTATTTGTCCTCTTTCTGCCGCTGTCAACGTCTTTCACCCATTTGTGTTTCAAATTAAATAATAACAGTTCTTTTCAACACTTTTTTAAATATTCTAAACCAGCGGTTTCGAACCTGGGAGGCCCGCCTCCCAGGGGGGGCGCGAACTATTGCCAGGGGAGGCGCCAAAATTTTTTAACAAAAAATAATTTTTATACCATAATATCTACAAATAAATAAAACTTCATATCTTAACGTAACAGTGAAAATTCAGTGCATATTTATTTTTATTTATTTTTCACATTTACATATATTTAATTCCTATTAAAAAAATTATCTGGAGTGGAGAAATTTAAAAATGGCGTGTTTGCAAACGCTCTGTTTCGGTAATGCACAAAACGACCGCTAGTTGCATGAAAATAATAACCTCAAATTTAAATGTCATCGTAGCTAAAGTGTCAACTGAAGCGTATCGGCAGGGTTTAAACTTTATTTTTTTTATTTAAACTATTATTTATTTTAATTTATATCATTAAAATATTTTTTAGACGAATGGATAAATTTTTGAGTGGTTGCAGAATGAGTTGGACATGTTTTCACTGTCAAAAGATTTCTGGACCACAGCCAATATTGAAACAAGTAAGAATCTTTTTATTGAACACTTGGATGGTTTAGTGCTGCATTTTTCAAATTATTTTAAAGACCTTGATTTCTCAAAGTTTTTTGTCGGTATAGAGTCCATTTATCGACAATGAAGATGGCGAATTTGAGCTGACAACCATTGAAAAGGAAAAACTGATAGAATTACCGTGTGATAGCCTACTAAAACAAAAGTTTCAAAATGAAACCTTAATTCAATTTTGGATGAATCTTAGCGGAGAGTATGAGTCTTTGTATTGCACAGCAATGCAAGTGCTTCTGTGGCAGTTCCACTACTTACCTTTTTAATCACCCCAATAACTTCCTCCCAAAGCTCCAGAAATCTCATAGGTTTTTGCTTATTCAATCGAATTAGCACCCTCAAGCACTCCTCCCATCAAGGGCATTCACGCATTTAATGCGTTATTCAATTTCCCTGAAAGCAATCGGTATACCATTCTCGCATGCATCAAGGCATCTCGGCATTTTTCTGAATAGAAAAACATTTCGGTTGCCGTACTAGGTAACCGCAATAAACTATGGAAACAATCAACGGCACCCTGCCTGCCTACGTTTTCTGTCTCACACGTGCGCGGCAGATTTTCGTAGTTTATCTGTATCCACGGCGGGTTTTATCCAACCAACAAAGCATAGCGCATCTCGCACCTAGCTGCCAAGAACCGAATTCTCTAGTAGTGTAAATATTCACACTGGAATCTGACCCTTGAATCGCCATAGATGCCATATACAATCGGCATAGATGATATACACAACCGCCATTGTGTAACCATCTAAATTGCTTCTCAATGACTTGCAACTATTGATTCAGCTGCAAGCACTTCTCCCAGAAATGCTCCTTTGTTTTAATCTCCAAACAATAACCAACTTCGCGCTTAGCCGCCGTATTCGAATTCAATAGCATAAACAAATGCAAATAAAGAATCCGTTTCTTACAACGACCAAAGATACGATATAAAAATTGTATCATGTATCCCAAACCTATTAGCATATAATATGTGGCAGCGTATTTATTTAGCTGAACCCTCATTACAGAACGATGCCTTAGGTCGCTTCTCCCTTTGTTCTTTTTCCCTTGTTTTAGGTTTCGTTTATCCTTTGCCGAAACGCATCGATAAACACTATGATCTACACGATCACACATACACATACATTACCAAGTCCTTCTTCCTTGTTTTCACCACGAGAGAAAGATTTTCTCTCTCGAGGAAACTCACCCCAGTTGCGAAGTGGCTCTGCATCGAGCAGAGCAACGCGGAGTCTCATTTCAACCACCAACGATCGCACAGCGCTGGTTCGCGTTTCCCCCTTAGTAGAGTGAGCATGGGGTGCGTACCGGAGTGCACCCCAGAGTCGAAGGCGGACACAGACAATTACGTGATCCTTGAAACCGTACAACTTAATTTAACAATAATTTTGTGAAGAGCAATAAACCATTTGTAAATTGCATTAACTGTTCGAGTGTCAAAATTGAGTGGTAAATCAAAATAAACAACATTCATAGGAAACAATACCACCGTGCGTTTTATTTCTTCCTTGGTGACCGATTGTCCGAGGTATTCCGTGGAGTTTTTTTTCTCATTGTATTGAACAGTGAACTTTCGGGTGATATTTGTATTTAAATGGTTTTCTTACCTCAGGGCCAAAGCTTGCCAAATTAAAAGGCGATTTGTTGCTTTTATTTATTTAATTATTTTATTTCATTATTTTATTTGTTGTGGCCGTTCTGGCCTCCGGATCCAAACTGATCTCAAATCCAAAAAAAAAATTGGTGGCGAGAGGGCCGACTTTAGCGAGACAAGGACAGATGTGTCCTTCATCTTGTCTCTGACTTCTGGTCATCTTGCGATAACCAGAATCACCCACATCCGTGAGGATGTTGAGCTCGGTCTCGCGATATCTGAAAAGAAAAGAAAAAAGTGTGGGTATCCAAGGATAGTGCGGACGGTGTTAGTCCAGGTGTTCTCTAAGTACTTGTATAGAGGGATGGTGGGAAAGAAATCGTACAAGACCGGTAGGACTTGGGTGCGGTAGTAAACGCAGATCACGTCTTTGGCGTCTGATAATCTGCGCTTTGGTCGGTGTGTATGTTTGTGTTTGTGCCGTCTTGTACTGTGCGTTCGTGTGTGTGGTTTGTTAATAGTAGACCCTATGGGATGGGTCCAGGAATCCTCTATTATAGAGGGGAATGTTGTTGGGAAGGGTGCTTTCTTCAGTTTTCTACTGAAGAAGAAATTGTGGGGGTTTGGTCCGAAGAGATCGAGAGAGAGACGGGTCAAGAACGCAAGAGTCCCGTACAAGTGGGTTCTCGCTGTTCTGAATGCTTTCGAGGTACTTGTATGCTAATTGAAGCAAGTACTCGTCGATAGGGGTAATGGAGGCGCCTTCGTATAGGTGAGAGTTGGGGTAATGGTGCATCTTCTGAGGAGTTTCCTTTCGAAAACTCGAAGTCTTTCCATTTGAGCCGAAGATATGCAGGACCATATGGGAAAGGCGTACGATATTCCAGATCGGATTAGCTGCTTATAGCAGAGAAGCTTAACTTTGGTGTCAACTTTGTTGCTCCACTTCAAGATGTTGTGCAATTGCTTAGACCGACCGAGGCCCCTTTGGAGGATGTGGGTCACATGTTTGATGAAATTCATTTTTGGGCTATAAGTGACCCCAAGATATTTCATCCTGTCCTGTGGTCTAATCGTAGTATCTCCCATTTTTATTCGAATATTCTGTGAATATCGAGAAGTAGGTTGGAAGTGTTTACTACTCAGAATTATAGCTACTGCTTTGGATAGGTTAAGTCGAATTTTCCATCGACTGTAATACTGATACAGTTCGTCCAGATGGCGGTTTGTTGCGAGTTTTGGGCTTTTGGATGACGTGTGCACTAGGACGTCATCCGCATAGCAAATCTGGTTTACTCTCCCGTCCACAGGGCGGGGAATATCTGAGGTGTAGATATTAAATAAGATGGGGCCTAGAATGGAGCCCTGTGGTACGCCTGCAGCGGCGTGAAAAGTTCGGGAAAGCTTTCCATTCACTCTAACTTGGAAGGTTCTGTTTCGAACGAACTGGTAGATGATACTACACAGCGTTTTACTGAGGCCATTATTCAGTAATTTAAAAACGAGACCTTCGATCCAGGCTGTGTCAAAAGCCTTTTCAATGTCCAGGCTCACCGCAATGGTGGGTTCCTTATTAAAGAGGCGCACGCAAACGTGGTTTTGAAATATGTTGAGAGCCATAGTGGTGCTGTTGAGGTACACCTTGGAGGAATGTTAAAGGGGGGGTGGCTTACCTTTTGGTGACAATGATCTCCCAATTGGCTTTGCAGCGGCCAATGAATCAGTACTCGTGAAATTTATTTAAAAGGCAATTTAAAAAGGGAAAACAAGCCGACGCATGTCCGGATTTAATTTATTTTAATTAATAATTTAAGTTGGCCAGCGGTTCGGCCTTTGAGATTTACTGATAAGTTGGTCGGTCAGCGGTTCGACATCTGGTGATCTACTGATCACGAAATTGAAATTCACTCCCCTTTTATAGATTTTTTAGTTGAGAATTGTCAACTATTTTATGGTCAAAATTCCCAGAAACACACATAAGAGTTTGTGTTTCAATTTGAGTTGTGTTCTGGGAATTTGTTAGAGGCTTTAGTTGGATGGGTTCTAGGAAGGGAAATCATGAAATGCGTTTTGAATTTAGCATTTCATGATTTTTTAGGAATTGAGTCAATGTACGATGAATTAACTTTTGGTTAAATTCGTTGTACATGTGACTCAATCTGGGATTTGAAATGAAGCAGTGGAAAATTTGGGATTTGGGTTTTTTATGTGGAATTGAATCAATGAGTGATAAATTAACTTTGGGTTAATTTATTGCTCATATGATTCAATATGAAATTAGGAAATTTAGGAATTGATAATATTGGGGGTTTGGGAAGGAGTAGCGATTTAGGATCGCTACATCCCTCCCCCCTTTAGAAAAGAAAATTAATCTAGAAGAGATTAATTTTCTAGAATGGGTGAAAAGCAAAGGGTGGTGGCATTTCAATTTCGCGATAGTTTACATTTGTTTTAATTTAGTTTTACATTTCTTGCGTTATTTGGTTGTCTTTATCAACATTTGTTTAGGTATATTTTAAGAATGGGCATATGTGTTATAAAGGTAAGTAGGTGGATTTTAAATTAGTAAAGGTTTTGGTTTAATTTGTGTTTTACAATGTTGTTTTTTTTTTTTACATAGGCTTAAGGGTATAAGATGTTGATATTTATAATTTTTTGATTAGGGCGTAACGCTAGATTAATAATTTAATAGGTAAATGTGTATTTATTTTTAATAAGGTCTTATTCTAGTGGTGGATATAGAGCATATTTTATAATGGTAAAGGATATTATTTATCTGATATGTACCTTTTGTGTTTTATTATTTTTTTTGTGAGTTTAAAAGTAGGTGCATATAATTGTAAGGTTTGTTAATATTAAATAGTTAAGATTAATAATTAGTGTTAATATAAAAGTTGGTAACAATAATGGGCTAAATTATTTTGGATTTGCCAATAATTTTGTTCAGATACTTTCTTCTTTTTACAATTTAGTTTATAAACTGTCTTCCTCATTGAGGGTTAATGTTTGTTTTGTTTGTTCTTTGGTTTTTTCTTAATATTCATATTTTTCGTACTTTTAAGTTAGGTTTCAGTTAGGGTTTACATACATTTTTGAAATAGTTGCAATTTTGTTTGTTATTTATAAATTGTCTTCTTCTTGAGGGTTAATGTGTCTTTTGTTTTGTTTATATGTTACATTTGTTTTAATATTCTTTTGTATAATATTTATTAGTTTTTATATATTTTTTGACAATTTTTATGCCGTCTGTTATTTCTGTCCATATTGTGTATTTAGGAATGTTTTTAAGTGATGGACTGTGATACACCTTGGGGATAGCATACGTCTAGGGTTAGTAGTGGGAGGGAATTTGGAACTAGGGTGAAGAATCAGAACTAATTGGTCTTGGAATATGGTTTCAGTTTCCTATTGTTTATCTTTACTGATTTTTGGCCAATTTTGATTGTCGTGTTGTTCGGCCCAGTTACTCCTGTAATGAGGAAAGGGCCCTTCCAGATGGGTGTTTCTTTGCCCTTGTGGGTTTTGTGCCTTACCAATACCATCTTTCCCACTTGAAACAATCGCGGTTTTGTTTTAATTCCGGGGCATGCGGTTGCCTTTGAAGAACGGCATTCTTCGCATTGCTTTCTATATTTCCGAATGTCGGAGAGCATGGACGGCCACCAGTATCTTTGTCGTATTTTATTATACGACTTGGTGATGCTCAGATGTTCACCGGAAGTGGAATTCTGATAAACCCTGAGTATTTTCGCGATCTCATTGAGGTTTATTGTTTTCTCAGGCGTTGTGGGCATTTGCAATAGGTTTGTATTCTGAGAGGTGCCAGGGCGCGGGTTTGTTAAATTTGTTGATGAAGTATTTGTTAATTGGTTAATACCCTTGACATTATCACTTAGCTCCTTGGGGTTCCTTTTTAACCTGAGGATTTTGCGCTTACCTTGGGCTTGCTCCTGTTTTCCTTTGGCGTATTTGTTTTCAGGCGCCTTTTTCTCGAGGTGTGAGAATTTTATTGGCACGCTAAATACGGTAGGGTTTCTTTTCGTGCGAGGAAAAGTGACGCGTTGTTTGGGGCCCTCCACATTGCAGTTCCTTGACAGGAAGTCATTTCCCAGTAGACCGTCTTCTGGAAGGTCGGGCATATTGCTCACTACTTGGAATGTGCATGGGAGTTTGGGCTTACCTTTTAATTGGAAGTTGACCTTGCAGGTTCCCAAGGTCCTAATGCTTCCGAATGGCGTCTCTAAAGTGCAAGCTTCTTGCCGATTTATTTTGCAGTCTGTTTTGCTAAGGCAATTTTGGCTGATCAGACTGATTTCAGCGCCGGTGTCCACTACTAGCGTTGTGTTCTTGTTAACACCTACATCTATAGGTAGTTGGACAGTTGGGGCGCTGGTTAGCGGCGCGCGTGGGGTCCTGATGTGGTAGCTCCTTTTTGCCACCGAGGATTTTGACCTTCTTTGTTTGGAAGTAGAGGATTTCTCTGCAGGTTGACATTGAACTTGCGACTCCCATTTCAGCTTTTGCTGACAGGATCCCAGATTGTGACCTTGTTGGCCACAGAAGTCGCAAGTCTGCCTTACGTGCAGAACTCTTTTTACTTCCCTTAATTGCCGGCAATCACGGATATCGTGATTTAATTGCTGGCAGTGTGTGCAAAAGGGTGTATTCTTCCTTTTCACACAATCCTCATAGGCATGCCCCCTTTTGTTGCAGTAGCTGCAGGTTATCCTGCTGAGAGGGTCTGCTTTTATTATTTCTTCGGTTCCCCTGTATGGTTGGTCAGCTGGCAGTATTTGCGTCTCTAAGTGTGGAATCCCCTGTGCTATTAGTTGTATGTGTGGTATTGTTTCCACATCTGGGGTATTGGACACTATTTGGCCCATAGGCTGATCCAGTTGGGTATCTAAAATTGGTTTATAGGGAGTTGGGGGTGCTATTGGTGAATAAGATGAAGGGGGATTAAGTGGAATTTGCGAAGAGGTTAACGGCAGCTGAGGTTGTTGGATTTGTTCCAACTCCAATGTTTTTTCCATTAACGTTTCCATCGGTGCGTCGCCCATTAATATTAAGAATTGCCGATGGTAAGGGTTTGTTAACCCCTTCTTGTAGATGCTTTTAGCGAAATCATCTAATTGTGTCTTTACTGCCTCAGATAGTATGGGACCATATTTTAGCTCCGCGGCTTTTTTGCATTCCATTAATAATTTTTTCAGTCGTAGTTGGAAGAGAATAGTAGCTTCTGCTGGGTTTTGTCGAATGGCTAAAAGTTTATTTACCAGGTCTTGGTAATTTTCTACCGGTAAATAAACTTTTCTCAACACGTCCTCGGCTTCCTGAAAGGTTGCGAACGGAGTGGACGCGAAGAGGGCAGAAGCTTCTCCCCTCAGTCTAGTGGGGAATATCTGTAGAAAAGCCTCGTGTTCTTCGGTCCTGAGGTAGTTTAAGACCCTCTTGCAGCAATCCAAGAATGTTTCCAGCTCTGTACCTATATGCGGATTTAATTCCCCGGAGAAGATGGGGATTAGCTGTGCTGACAGCTTCGCAACCTTTGTATAATCAATAGCCATTGTTTCAAAGGTTACGAGATCCGTTTGGTGCTGAGGAGCTGAAATTTCTGGTAGGTTTGGGCTAAGGTCGCGAGTTTTTATCGGAGGGGTTATTTCGATGATAGTTCCGCTACGGAGTTTTTTGGGTGAAGGATTCAAAGTGTCGTGGGGCGTAGTAGTGTTTGGGGTGGTTCCTAATTCCATAGATCAGGAGGGGGTAAAATGGTAGTGTCAGTGTAAATGGAGGAGAGGGGCTACGGGTATGTATGTTTTAGGTGTCTTCTATCCCAAGGGCGAGTGTCGATATAATTAATTTGTTTGGCAATTTAAATATATGAGTATAAAATATAAATTGTAGGTATGTGCACAATATAGACGGAGATGGAGGCGACCGAGTCTTAGAAGTTGGTTTTGTTTTGTTATAATTTTTGTTTTTGGGGTAAAGCAAGTTAGGATTATATGTTATGTTTTTTTGTAAGAGTAGAAAATAGTATCTTTATGGGAAATATGGTTAGAAAGAAAGAATGCTTACTTAGATTTAATTGTTAACTGCTGCTCGTCTTGGTCTGGTGCTGTTGGAGCTGCTACTCGGTGGGGCTGCTGCGTAGCGGTTGTTGTTTGGCTATTTTGTTGTTTGTTGTTTTTTTTTTTTGTGTGTGGGAGTTTCCTTTTTGTTGGTTTATGAATCGTACTTCCAGGGCCAGACTCAGCCTCGGATGGAAGGGGAAGGGTGTCTTGCCCAGTACGTTCGTTCAAGGTTATTGTTTTTTTTTGTTTATTTTCCTGGATTTTCTCGTTTATTGTATATATATATATGTTTTATATGTAATTTTACTTAATGAATTAAAATCATTAAAGCGAACGTTCGTTTTGTCGCTAGTTTTTTTTTTTTCTTTTTCCTCCTTCTGGAATGCTGAATCTAACTTTCTCCTTGTTAGCTAAGATATGAATCCTGCTGCTATTATATCGTTGTTTTGGAAGTACACTTGAGACATTCGATGGCGAGTTATGTTTGTACGATATTTTAGGTAGTAAATATAACTTCTGCTGAATTAAGGAGTCGACGCTATTTGTCTTACGGTTTTTTAAAGCGATGATTGATTTGATGTCCTTAAGTGCTGAGAAAATATTCTTTGCCGCAATATCTGTGCTGCTGATGTCAGGTGAAAATCCTTGTATGACAGTAGATTGGTTATGCTTATTTATCCATGGTTTTTCTTGTGGTGTTTTTTGTAGGTTTGTAGGATTTAGGGTTTAGTAGCTCTTACTAGAACCGTCCGTTCTATGGCTTTACCTAAATCCTACCGGCTGCGCCATTTTATGTTGAGGTACACCTTGGAGGAATGTTAAAGGGGGGGTGGCTTACCTTTTGGTGACAATGATCTCCCAATTGGCTTTGCAGCGGCCAATGAATCAGTACCCGTGAAATTTATTTAAAAGGCAATTTAAAAAGGGAAAACAAGCCGACGCATGTCCGGGTTTAATTTATTTTAATTAATAATTTGAGTTGGCCAGCGGTTCGGCCTTTGAGATTTACTGATAATTTGGTCGGTCAGCGGTTCGACATCTGGTGATCTACTGATCACGAAATTGAAATTCACTCCCCTTTTATATATTTTTTAGTTGAGAATTGTCAACTATTTTATGGTCAAAATTCCCAGAAACACACATAAGAGTTTGTAGTTCAATTTGAGTTGTGTTCTGGGAATTTGTTAGAGGCTTTAGTTGGATGGGTTCTAGGAAGGGAAATCATGAAATGCGTTTTGAATTTAGCATTTCATGATTTTTTAGGAATTGAGTCAATGTACGATGAATTAACTTTTGGTTAAATTCGTTGTACATGTGACTCAATCTGGGATTTGAAATGAAGCAGTGGAAAATTTGGGATTTGGGTTTTTTATGTGGAATTGAATCAATGAGTGATAAATTAACTTTGGGTTAATTTATTGCTCATATGATTCAATATGAAATTAGGAAATTTAGGAATTGATAATATTGGGGGTTTGGGAAGGAGTAGCGATTTAGGATCGCTACAGTGCTGTGCGCTCTTCTAAATCCAAATTGGACGTCAGGTATTAGGTTCCTGACACTGATAAATTTATTTAGCTTCTCATATATGAACTGTTCATATATTTTGCTGATGCAGGTGAGGAGCGAAATAGGACGAAAGCTTGAGGGTGATCTCGAATCCAAAATGTACTCCCCTTTTATACTCTGTGTCAACAGAGATTTGTTAAAAATATTATTTAAAAATTCCAAGAAGCCCAAACAAAATTTTGTGTGCTTCAATTGGAATAGGATTCCCGGAAGTGTATACGAATTTTACTTGAACAAATTCCCGGAAGGAGAAGTCATGAAATACATTTAGTATTACGCATTTCATAATTTCAATAGTTATAGGGAATTGAATCAATGCACGACAAATGGACTTTCGTTTAATTTTGTCGTGCATATGATTCAATTGGATTGGGATGTAAGGTACTTGGAAATTGAATCAATGCGCAACAAATTAACTTGTGGTTTAAGTCTATCGCGCATATGATTCAATTGGATTGGAATTATGAGTAAGGGTAAGGTATTCGGAACTTGAATCAATGTGCGGCAAACTAACTTTTGGTTAAACCGGTCGCTCATATGATTCACTTGGATTGGGATTATAGGTACGTGGGTGAGAGTAGTGATTTAGGATCACTACAATAGGTGGAGTATTTCATGCATCTCACATATGAATATGATAGGAAATCTTTGTGAACTTGTGCCAAAGCCGGCACATGACGAACACATTTCCTCCACTTCTACCGTTTGTAACGTCGTATTTATGCGAAACGGGCTTTTCGGCACTGGCTGCAATGAAAACCAAATATCGAGCCAGGTTAGTAGTCGAAAAAGAGATACGAGTGGCACTCTCCACATTGCCCCCAAGATTTGATAAACTTTGTGCCAGTAAACAACAACAACCCTCGCATTAAATTTTTATGCGATAGATGTAGTTGGTTTAAATGTTTAAAAATAATTTTATATAAAAATAAATATACATGTATGTGTATGTTATAGCTAAACCTTGTTATTATTCTGTTGATTGTAGTTTTCAGTTTTTTTTTCTAATAACGTTGTTATTATTTAAAACATGTCTACATTATTTAATCTATTAAAACAATAAAAGGTAGGGGAGGCGCGGAGAGAAAAAAAATTTTTTGGGGGGGCGTGGTAGCATAGGTTGGCAACCGCTGTTCTAAACAAAAGTTTTAAAAAAATCGCTCATGTGAACTCCTGCAACGAAATATTCGCAATGGCCTCATCCAAGTTTAATTTAATAAATTTCTTTTGGGAAAATACGTACCTATTCACAGGTAGTATATGTTTGCAGGTACAAAATTTCCAACAGGTATAAAGAGCGATAATCAATTGCAAAATGTGTGGCCTCATCCTAGTGATTGGGAGTGTATGCTTAAAAGTATATATAAAATTATTCTTTTCTTATAATAAGAAAAAAATTTAAGAAAATATGCTTTTCGAAATCTTCTAAACTCATATAACCCCTTAACTTTTTTTTTTTGCATTTGTTGTTAAGTATTAGTCAACCAGTTCGTGTAATTCAGATAATTAAATATGCATGATGTTTCTAGCTTTCAATCACATACCCATTCTAGATTTTACACTTGACTGAGAACAACGTCGCATAAGTATA
Source organism: Microdon myrmicae (assembly GCA_963931805.1). Lineage (NCBI taxonomy): Eukaryota > Metazoa > Arthropoda > Insecta > Diptera > Syrphidae > Microdon > Microdon myrmicae. The sequence continues at coordinate 204,669,599 of OZ007497.1, forward strand.
TTTAAAAATCCAAGCTCGTGTTATCGCCAGAATCAGAAATAGCTCTAGGGAATCCCAGAATTTCATTCGTCGCATTCAATAAGCGAACAACACTTAGCAATAGGCAGTCGTTCACGCACTACGTGAGATTGCAGTATCTGAATACATTTAATGTCTGTTATGTTCCTTAGAATCTCAGTGATCGGAGTGTTTGTGATTACATTATGTTCCGGTGACAGTTTCGATGACATACTCAATAAAATTTTGGCCAATAAACCTGCACAGTTTATAGCAGAATCTTCAGATTCAGGAAAACCTTCGTCAACATCACAGGAAACAGATTATACCGCCTGCGGTGAGAATAGGCGATGTGTCCCAACATACATGTGTTCAACAGTTAATAGGACCTTCGACGGCCTTCCCATAATCGATGTGCGACTAGAAGCTCAAACAACCTGCAGGTTCCTAGAAACTTGTTGCCTGAAACGTAACATCGTAAGTTTAATATTAACTTTGATATAAATTCAGTTTTAGCGTGTCCACAAACATCTCATTAAGCACATTCACATTTAACCTAAACTTTCTGTTGTGTGAAGTGGGGAAAACATCGCTTCTTCCCCCTCTATTAGGTGACAAACAGGTGACGGAAGAACTTGGATTTATGCTACATTCTTAGTTGGAACAACAAAAAATTATACGAATATCATTTGCGTCATTTTACATAAATGTTTTTAATTTCCCGCATTTTTTTAATATTTGGAAGACACTACCTTCGATTGAATCAATCCATCTCCACAGATGGGTGAACTATCTGACCTTCACCTTCACAGAAATTATATTTATTCAAATAATTGTTTTTGCTGATTTTACACACAAATAGTCAAATCGTTTGATATGGAAACATCGGACCATTGGGTGCTTCCTATAGTGGTCTACTTGCTAGACCGACAATATTTCCGCCTATTGGTCTTGTACGAGTTTTCTATCTTGACCTTCGCTTGGTGTTGCTAATTGTGTATTTTTTAAAGTTGATTCATGTTATTATGTGGTTTTACCTGTGAACGAGCACAACCTTCCTTATTAACGCATCAAAGCCATATGCATTTAATAATTTTAATGTTTTATGAAATATTTTCATTTTACATAAATGTATATTTTTCGAGGTTTGTGATCTTTATGTTGGAAACCCATAAATCAAAATTATTCCGTTCAAATTGGCACATCCTACTAATGTATAATCATAGTTATCTTCTTAAATATGGTAGATGATCTTTCTCATATGTATAACCAATTGATTACAGGTATCACCATCCATCGTTAACCCAACTGAACCTCCTAATGGATGTGGAGTAAGAAATCTACACGGCGTTGGCTTTCGTATCGATGGAGCAACTGGTGAAACAGAATTCGGTGAATTCCCGTGGATGGTCGCAATTTTGCATGTCAAGTTAAATTACTCGAAGGAAATAAACGTTTACCAGTGTGGAGCATCACTAATTCATCCCGACGTCGTGATGACCGGCGCACATTGCGTCTATGATTTAGAGGAAAAAGAAATCAAGGTTCGAGCTGGAGACTGGGATACAAACAGTGGTCAAGAAATTTATCCACATCAAAATCGGAACGTGAAGCAGATTGTAATTCACGAAAATTACGATAGAATAAATCTGTATAACAATATTGCGCTGCTTTTTCTGGATAAGCCTTTTGAAATCGCCCCAAACGTCAACACAATCTGCCTACCAGCCCAAGGCTACGAATTTGATTTTCAACAATGTTTCGCAACTGGATGGGGAAAAGATAAATTTGAAAATGGGGAATATCAAAGCATCTTGAAAAAAATTCAATTGCCAATTGTTCCAAATTCAATATGTCAAGATAACCTACGTTTAACTCGTTTGGGAAAGTACTTCTGGTTGCATTCTAGTTTCTTATGCGCTGGTGGAGAACAAGGCAAAGATACTTGCAAGGGCGACGGAGGTTCTCCGTTGGTGTGTCCGATAAATTCAAATGGAGGACGTTACTATCAAGCAGGCATGGTGGCTTGGGGCATTGGATGTGGCAGAAAGGATATCCCCGGCGTGTACGTCAATGTGCCAAGATTGCGAAAATGGATTGATGATCAACTAATGTTAAAAGATATAGTGCTTGAAATCATATAAATGGCATAAGATAGTATTAGAACGTTGACCCACAAGTGTCATCTAGAGAAGTTACCTGTTGATAAAATAACACTTTGTAAATTCAAGTATTTAGTTAAGTAATCTCGAGTGTTTTTGGAAAATAAACTTATAAATTTTTTTATTGGCCACTAACATTAACATTTAAGAATGAAAAGATTCCATCGGAAGCTTTGAAATATTTCGAAATGAATTTCAAGAGATGAGGTTCAATATCCTTTGAATACGACTGAATGTACTTCAATACAAAGTGCAAAAGATGGTAGCTCTCATAAGCTAAAAGTAATACAATATCCATGTGCTGGGACAACTTTTTCGACTTTTTGTTAGGTTAGTTTTAGGTAATGAATTTAATGATACTTACATTCATATTCATGAACTTCACTTTTTATCTTCTAATTATTGTAATGTAATTATTGTAATGTTAATCCTTGTTGCAATACGGAGATGTTAATCCTATTCTACACAACACCTGGAATCCACCTTTGAATCAAACACACACTTTTTAGGTAAAAATCTGTTTGTTCCTTTAAAAAATATTTAATGTTAGGTTGTCTCACTTATTATTACAAATCTTTACAACGTTACACTTATTTCTTCTTTTGATCTAGGTCCTTATTAACAACACGTATTTCATATTTTCCTCTAGATTCTGCTTAACGACACTTATTTAATTAACTTTTCGTCTAGGTCCTTATTAAAAACACTTATTTCATTTATTTACCATCGCCTCGTTAATCGTCCAACTTCAACCCCGCTGTCTGCCCGTCTCCGTCGAGATTCAAAAACCAACTCTGTTAATGACCGTCTCCGTCAAAAACTCGAAAACCCACTGTGTCTAGTTTTTTTCTCATTTTTAATTTCCCATTGGATGGAAATCTTTATCTTTCGGAAATTGGGATCGATAGATGAAACATCAAAGGAAAATCAATAGTACATCGTGTTAATGCACATTTGTGATTCTCTATGTTGTTATTGTTTAGGCGAACGTGTAGTTCATTTTATGGTGCCTGTTGTTTTCTTTAGCCGAATCGGCAAGGATCCCTTTTGTGAGAAAACGATAGGAAATACAAATAGAGAATTGTGCTAATGAACATTTCTGATTCTCTATGTTGTTTATTGTAGCCTAATGGGCAAGAATCTTTTCCGTGGGAAATCGATACAAAGGCAGGATCAAATACACCGAGGCGAATGTTTGCCTTTTGTTTGTTTTAACTTAATTTGGTTAAAACGAAAACCATTTTTCTAAGGAGTCATAAAATTGCTGACGCGCATTTTTAAGATTCTCATCGATTTTGTTTGGACGACGGCATCTGGCCAGCACATTTGGCTCTTAGGGGTTTGTGTGGTGAACCCTTGGTTCAATGATTATATTGCGGTTTTTTTATGTGAGCAAATTGGACGTTCAGTTCAATTTACTTGGGGTTTAATTGATTAGCGCAAATCGAGCGTTTAGTTTGATTTGCTTGTCATCAATTTATGTGGGACCATTTGTTGTATGGGCTAATGTTTTATTTAGATAAATGTCACATCCTTTAAGTGGATGTTTTTGCGTGTATCGCCGTTAGTGGTGGAGACCAGCTCCAAAAGGGTAATTTTTATGGGATGGGTGGTTGTGGCCGTAACATTATGTAACGAAAATGCTGAATATAATCAACTTGTAATTATATATCTTACAATCAAATAAAAATAGAAAAAGAATTAACTATATATTAAATAAATAAAAGTAAAGAAATTATTAATCCTAATTCGGAAAATATTTTTAACAAGGCATTCCGGGAATACCGGTGATGTAATATAATGCGAATCTGCAAAAAAAGTTGGCACAATCGAATTAACCAGTTACTGTTACGATTTTTCCATTTTTGCAACATTTTTTATTTTCGTTTTATATCGTAGATTCTAAATTACAGGCTAGACAAAATTGCTTAAATTCTAGCTTAATTATCTTATATTATAACTTAGTGGTCCTATACAGACGCTCTAAGCTAAACATAATGCGACTAATGTGCAATTTGCCTTTCGGCGATAGAACTTTATTTGTGGCTTTAGTTATGATTATAGCGCTGCCCTTTGTTGAAGTCTCGCTGTAGTAAGCTATTTATGATTTCAACTTCGGGGCTGTTCTGTATATTATGAGATCGTCTGCGTACGGAATAGCATGGGGAAGTGCTTCTAATAAGTCGCTAATGTAAATATTAAAACGAATCGGAGAAAGTACCGCTACCTGTTGCAAGCCGTTGTAGTGATCCTAAATCACCACCCTCACCCAATTCCTAATAAGCCTCAACCTAATTCCTTTTCCCCTAACGATGCGTCATAGTACGAACCTTAAGTTCATACTGTACGTTGAGCAATTCCGTGGAATGATAACATCATGAAATGCGTATCTTCAAATGTATTTCATGGTTGTGCCTTCCGCGAAATTCGTCAAGCGAAATCCCAATATCTTCCCCAAATGAATCATATGAGCGACAAATTGAATCAAAAAATCCATTCAATTCCCAATAACCCTAACATTATGAAATGCTCAAATACATTTCATAATGTTTCCTTCCGGGAATTTGTTCAACCAAATTCCCTTCCATTTCCTAGAACCCCATTCCAATTGAAGCACACACCAAATCTTGTTTGTGCTTCTTGGAATTTTCAAAAAATGTTTAACAAATCTCTGCCGCCACAGAGTATAAAAGTGCGGCACATTTTGGATTCGTGATGAGATGAGCGACACCGACCAAAGCGCAGATCATCAGTCGTCAAAGACGTGATCTGCGTTTACTGCCGCACTCAAGACCTACCGGTCTTGTACGATTTTCTTTCCCGCCATCCCCCCATCCAAGTAGTTAGAGAACACCTCAACTAACCCTGTCCACACTATCCTTAGATACCCCCCCCCCCCCCTCACTTTTCTTTTTCAGATATCTCGAGACCGAGCCCAACATCCTCACGTATGTGGGTGATTCTGGTTATCGCAAGATGACCAGAAGCCAGAGACAAGATGAAGGACACATCTGTCCTTGTCTCGACACCCTTTTTTTTTGTTTCGTGATGAGTTGAACTCTGGAGGACACTACAGTAGGTCAAGAAACATTAAGAAAAATTAAGAACGTTAAAAAATTCAAAAAAAAAAGTCTTTCATTATTCGGGCCCGGTAGACTGACTATAGTAAAGGCTTATGTATGCCTTGTCTGAACAGTTTGTAATATAACCCTTCGATCCAGACGGTATCAAAGGCTTCTTCCAAGTCGATCCGACAGGCACCTATGGATTGGTTCCCCCATTTATTCCATTGTATGTCGGAGGCCAGTTTAGCTGCGGCATGTGTGGTTTCATGACCCGTCTTAAAGACAAACTGGTTATTCGGAATAAAGTTGTTGTCGTCTACCCATTTTAGCAGAGTTTTCTTAATCGTTTTTTCGAATACTTTACTGATGCTTTGGAGTAAACTTATCGAACGCATGTTCATTGGGTTTGTACAGTTTTTGCTCTTTTTTGGGATGACTGTATGATTGCCGTTTTCTAACGCGCGGGAAAGTATGCATTATTCAACGGGGGAGGTTCTTGAGTACGATGTTAGGTAATCCATCTGTTCACATTGACTTTTTGAGTCGAAGATACCCTGGATTCCTTCCCTCGTAATTAAAAAGCTATTAGCCCCACCGTTGGCATTAATGTCATTTGACAAATTATCGTCACTGAATTCGGTAAACCGGATTCTCCTATTGTTCCAAGTTGGCCGCTCGTTCTTTTCTTTGTGTTCCAGGATTAGCGACATATCTTCATCCTGAAGTTGAGCTGCGCGTATAGCATCACTCGTCCACCCATCTGGTACTTCTACTTGTACATTTCCCAGGTCGTACGCCTCTTCTTTCTCTTCCGCTGTATGACAATGTTTACAATCTGGCTTACATGGTCTTCTTGATAGAGTATCAGCGTTATTATGCACCTTCCCTTGACGGTGGGAAATTTGGAAATCGTACGTCTGAAGTCGTTCGATCCATCGGGCTATTTGTCCTTCCGGATTCTTAAAATTTAACAACCATTTCAGGGCGGCATGATCCATCCGAAGGTGGAATCGACGTCCGTAGAGGTACTTATGGAATTTCTTAACGGCCTCTACGACAGCCAGCAGTTCCTTTCTTGTTGCACAGTAGTTTCTCTCTGGCTTAGATAGAACTCGACTATAATATGCGACAACTCTCTCTTTACCATCGACTTCCTGTGACAACACTGCTCCGATTCCTGTGTTACTTCCATCAGTATCCAATATAAATGGGCGATCCGATCTTGGGAATGCCAATGTTGGAGTCTTACATAACTCGGCCTTCAATGTGTTGAATGCTGCCTCACACTTATCTGTCCAATTGAATTTCTTGTCTTTACCGTTAGTTGATGTAGGGTTTTAGCCGCATTGGCGAAACCTTTAACAAACCGTCGGTAATATGTGACTAATCCCATAAAACTTCTTAACTGTTGCTTATCTTCTGGAGTAGGCCACTCTTGGACAGCTGCTATCTTATCAGGATCCGTTTGAACTCCTGCAGATGAAACGATGTGTCCCAGGAATTTTACTCTCCTTTGGAAGAGTTCACATTTCTTCGATTTGAGCTTTAAGTTGGCCTGTCTTAGTCGTCTGAAGACGGAGCGCAAATTATTGATGTGTTCTGGTAAATTCCTTCCGACAACGATGATATCGTCCAAGTACACTAGACACGTCTTCCATGTAAGTCCCCGTAGAACACTTTCCATTAATCGGCCAAACGTTGCTGGAGCATTACACAATCCAAAAAGCGTCATGTTGAATTGATAAACTCCGTTTCCGGTAGTAAACGCTGTCTTCTCCTTGTCCTCGTCCTTCACTTCCACTTGCCAGTAACCGCTTTTTAGGTCCAATGTTGAAAACCACTGAGCTCCAGAAAGGGTATCTAGTGTGTCGTCGATTCGAGGAAGTGGGTAACTGTCTTTCTTCGTAACGTCGTTTAACCGGCGGTAGTCGACACAAAATCTAGTTGTCCCATCCTTTTTCTGAGCACTACCGGCGAAGCTCATGGGCTCGATGATTTCCCGATGACTGCTTGCTCTTCCATATCTCGAATCATGTTGCCTACTTCTGATTGTTTGGCCAACGGTAGTCGACGAGGTGGCTGTCTTATAGGTCTTGACTCACCCGTCTCAATGCGATGTTTAACTATACCGGTGCGTCCGAATTTATCATTTCCTGTCACAAAAATATCAGAAAAATCGCTCAGGAGTGATTCAACGCTCGTCTTTTCTCTATCTGTTAATCCGATTTTCTGGGACATCAACCTATTAACCACAGAGGATGCACCAGAGGGCTGTTGAATTGAATGGTCCTCTCCCCTTGTCTGAGTTGAGCTTATCATTGACACGGGTGCACATTCTGTGATTACCTGTCCTTTTCTTATTGCGATCGGCTCCTTGGGCGCATTTAGTACTCTGACGGATACGATGTACTTCTTCGCATCGATAAGGGCTTTCCCAACAAGGATGTTCCCCTTAATCTGATTTTGTACAGCCTCGGTGATGTAAAATCGATTGTCACCGCGATCTCGAGACTGGTCCAAATTACCGAGTCTGAACGAGCTGGGATCTCATCCTCCTCACGCACATAACATTTCAGCATTCGCAATTGTTCGTCCTGCAGTGTAATAGCAACCTCCAAGTTACCAATTCGCAGTGTTATTTGACCGATATCTAGAACAACTTGATGCTCCTTCATGAAATCCATTCCAAGAATGCATTCGTCCGTAATATCGGCAACCAAATATTGGTGGGAGATGGAAATATTGTCCAGGACTATTATGCTCTCGACTTCTTCGTAGACTGTAGAACATTCTCCTGTGGCAGTCTTCAAAGCGTATCTTCTATTTTTATTAAGAGCAATTTTACTCACGACATCCGGCCAAATTATGTATCTCGTTGCTCCAGTGTAGATTTTCACTGTTATTGTCCTTGCATTAACGATCGTAGTTATAACCAAAGTTTGGTTATCCTGTTGGAGTTGTGATATAGTTACGATGCTGGGGCTGCACATTCCACCAGGCGATTTTCCCCCCGTAAAGTCTGCCCTTACAAGTTTCCCGAGCTATTGGCATCAGGTTGGTCCGTTGATACGAGGGTTGCCTTTTATATTTCGGGATTAGAGAACAAAAACAAATATTGATCATCGAAAATCACTTTATTGTTTTTCAAAATATTCCCCATGAAGATCTATACACTTTTGCATGCGTTTGAATCAATTGTCGAAGCACTTTTGCCACTCTGATTGAGGTATCTCCAACACATGCATTCTGAATGCAGCAACCGCTTCTTCGCGTGTCAAAAAGCGTTGACCTCTCAGTTTGTTTTTTACGTACGGGAATAAAAAGAAGTCATTCGGTGCCAAGTCAGGACTATACGGCGGATGACCCATCAAATCGATGTTTTGGGTGCTCAAAAATGCAGTTGTCGCAGCCGATGTGTGAGAGCTCGCATTTTCGTGGTGAAGAGTGATCCGTCTTCGGCGGTTGGTTTTCCTGATTTCTTGGAAGACAACTGGCAAACAAATGGTTGTGTACCACTCAGAATTGACTGTTCTGCGTTGTTCTAGTGGTACGGTTGCGACATGTCCAGTTTTTCCGAAAAAAACAGGCGACCATTTGCTTGGAAGTGCTTCGTGCGCGAACAACTTTTGTTGGATTTGGCTCATCTTGAAACACCCAGACAGTCGACTGCTGTTTACTTTCGGACTCATACGCGTAAATCCACGATTCATCACCTGTCACGATGTCATAGACGTGTTTCGAAGCACCGCGACCGTATTTTTTGAGCATTTCTTTCGACCAATTGACACGAGCCTTTTTTTGGGCGATTGACAAATTGTGTGGGATCCAACGCGAACAAATTTTTTTGACATTCAAATGTTTATGCAATATTGAATGTATGCTGGTCCCACTAACGCCTAAGGTTGTCTCAATCTCACGATAGGTCACATGACGATCTTCCAATATCAGTTCGCACACAGCATCAATGGTTTTCGGAACAACAACTGATTTTGGACGACCTTCACGAAATTCATCTTGGAGTGAACTACGACCACGATTGAATTCACCATACCATCGATAAACACTGACCCTTGATGGAGCTTCATCTCCAAAAATTGAATGAAGTTCATCCATGCACTGTTGCTGAGTTAATCCACGCCGAAAGTTGGAAAAAAAGCATCGCACGAAAATGTTGACGATTTAATTCCATTTTTGGGCCGAGATGAATCTTTTAAGTTACTGTAAACAACACAAATAGCGCTCGTATGTCAAGCCGTTCTGAGTGCGTATAACCTCAAAAATGTCCAACTTTACGACAGAGCTGTCAATTGCCGGATTGCAACACTAGGGTTGCCAAACCCCGAAACATAAGAGGCAATCCTCGTATCTATATACGTATATATATATATATATATATATATATATATATATATATATATATATATATTGTGACGCATATGCCAATCACTACTAGAATATTCTAGAAAGTACTGGAAAACTGGAGACTATGAGCAATAAAAAATTCGAGGTTATGGAACGGACGGAAACGAAACACAAAATCAGAATGAGGAAAAACGGTATAAATACGTCGCACGCAGATCGGGAAGATAAGTAAGAAGTAAGCAGTAAAAGACGCGATAAGTACGGAAGCGATAAGTCAAGAAATCATTAAGTGTACGGTAAAAGTAACGGTTGTTATTAAGGGACTAATAAAGTGTTACATTAATTCAAAATCGATTTAACGGCTCTTAGTTATAAAAATTATTAATCCAGCGAACCCTTAACTCAGAAGTGGGATTAATTATTGGTGAAGTAAATAAGTCTGTGAAAGTGTGTTGTGACTATGTCAGATCGACATTTGGAGGATCCTCGCGTTCCTGAGTTGAAGCACTCCAGATTCCGGGATAGCCGAGGACAGAAGCAAATTCTTCGACAGCGTTTGCAAGCAGGATTGGAGGAAAAGGGTATCGATGTCGACACATATGTTTTTACGATTAGGCCAGACTGTCCGGATGAAGAAGAAACAGCGAGTCAAGATGGTGCCAATGTAACGGAGAAGAGTTTGCCACAGTTGGACATTTCGGAGATGCTCAGGATGATGATTACAAAACTGGGCGCGCAAGCTACAGATATTAATACAAAATTGGACGCGCAAAACCATACCAGCAGAGAAGCAAACAGATTTCCAAGCGGTAAGAGATGGCCTTGAAGATGAATCTGCTAAACTGGCTCCCAGGAGTACATATAGAGTCCGAGAAATGTCCGTCGAGGAATGTTCCTGCCAAAGAATCGGGCATGTACAACGGAGAACCTCGAGACCTGATATGAAGTGTTGGACATGCAGCGAAGTCGATCACATCTCTGTTGACTGTAGGAAACGTCGACGAATGAATGCAACATCAAGTAAGAATTGTTGTTCATGCGCTAATCATAACAGGAGACTACGAGGGTTGCCTCTTATGTTTCGGGATTTGGCAACCCTAGTGTTGCAATCCGGCAATTGACAGCTCTGTCGTAAAGTTGGACATTTTTGAGGTTATACGCACTCAGAACGGCTTGACATACGAGCGCTATTTGTGTTGTTTACAGTAACTTAAAAGATTCATCTCGGCCCAAAAATGGAATTAAATCGTCAACATTTTCGTGCGATGCTTTTTTTCCAACTTTCGGCGTGGATTAACTCAGCAACAGTGCATGGATGAACTTCATTCAATTTTTGGAGATGAAGCTCCATCAAGGGTCAGTGTTTATCGATGGTATGGTGAATTCAATCGTGGTCGTAGTTCACTCCAAGATGAATTTCGTGAAGGTCGTCCAAAATCAGTTGTTGTTCCGAAAACCATTGATGCTGTGTGCGAACTGATATTGGAAGATCGTCATGTGACCTATCGTGAGATTGAGACAACCTTAGGCGTTAGTGGGACCAGCATACATTCAATATTGCATAAACATTTTAATGTCAAAAAAATTTGTTCGCGTTGGATCCCACACAATTTGTCAATCGCCCAAAAAAAGGCTCGTGTCAATTGGTCGAAAGAAATGCTCAAAAAATACGGTCGCGGTGCTTCGAAACATGTCTATGACATCGTGACAGGTGATGAATCGTGGATTTACGCGTATGAGTCCGAAAGTAAACAGCAGTCGACTGTCTGGGTGTTTCAAGATGAGCCAAATCCAACAAAAATTGTTCGCGCACGAAGCACTTCCAAGCAAATGGTCGCCTGTTTTTTTCGGAAAAACTGGACATGTCGCAACCGTACCACTAGAACAACGCAGAACAGTCAATTCTGTGTGGTACACAACCATTTGTTTGCCAGTTGTCTTCCAATAAATCAGGAAAACCAACCGCCGAAGACGGATCACTCTTCACCACGACAATGCGAGCTCTCACACATCGGCTGCGACAACTGCATTTTTGAGCACCCAAAACATCGATTTGATGGGTCATCCGCCGTATAGTCCTGACTTGGCACCGAATGACTTCTTTTTATTCCCGTACGTAAAAAACAAACTGAGAGGTCAACGTTTTTCGACACCTGAAGAAGCGGTTGCTGCATTCAGAATGCATGTGTTGGAGATACCTCAATCAGAGTGGCAAAAGTGCTTCGACAATTGGTTCAAACGCATGCAAAAGTGTAGAGATCTTCATGGGGAATATTTTGAAAAACAATAAAGTGATTTTCGATGATCAATATTTGTTTTTGTTCTCTAATCCCGAAATATAAAAGGCAACCCTCGTAGATATATATTTATACATTTGTTGCCGTACAGCAACATACATAAAGGCTGACCAAGCTCAGACGTTGTAAATGTATATAGTATATAACCAATTCGTTTGCGATCGTTAGCAATCAAGGTTTTGAAATAAAAAGAACCATTTATGGACTAAACTTCTAAGAGTATGCAACTACAAGATTACATTCGAAACTCTGGTAACGGATAAGATTCAGCTGCTGATAGCATGCCCCGTGGTTATGATCGCTGAAGTTAAGTGAGAGGAAAAAGCAGAGCCGGAGCTGGAGGAGGATGTTAGTTGAACTGTTTATAGAAGTGGCGGTTTTTATTTTGTGCACTAGAATAAATCGCTAATTGCTGTAAAAAGGAAAAAGGTAAAAGGACAGCGATTGTATTCCAAAAATTGCTGGAGAAGGAGGTGAAATAGGTCCAATTTAAAAAAAAGTTGAATTTATTAATTCCATTGTTTGTTTTCTTACGTTGAGTTTCAACATCAACACTGTTTCCACTGAGTTCCAACGTCAACACTGTTTTCCACTCAGTTTCAACATCGACATTGTTTCTGGCTGAGTTTCAACGCCGACGTCTCTTTTTGCTGGTTGAAAACACCAACAACATTATATATACTATGTTCTTAAAATATGGCCCAAAATCTAGTGAAGGATTTTTTCCAAAAATTGATTTAAAAAAAGACGTTAGTCTGAACTGTTCTTCTTGTTTTTTCGAAAAAAATCTGCCGAAAATCGCTTATAATATCTACAAAAATCAATTTATCAAAAAAAAATCGATGTTCACCAGATAATATTGTTTTCAAGTTGCAGTTAAAGTTTTAAGCCACTGCAATACAAATTAAGGGAGCTACTGGTGCGCTCAGTTTGAAAAACATGGAGCCGAGATATTTGAAGTTAAAAGTACTCGAAATACTCGAAAAACTGGCAAATTTTGCTTCAGAACTATGTTCGAAAAAATGAATTTTTGACCCGCTTACAAGGTTCTCAACCTCAAGATACTTCAAGAAGTGTTTAAGCTTATAAAAACGTGAAAAAAATCACAAGGTGATATTACCCCTTAAGATACCCGCAGCGAATTGCATAACTGAAATCCGATAGTAGCTGGCTCGTCGACGGTTTGATTTCTGTTTCTGTTTTATTTATCACTCTTTATTCATTTATTTCAGTCTTTTGATGAAACACGAGATAAACCCTACGGAGACGCGACAACATAACGAATTAAATTTAAAAAAAGTCCATTAACTATGTACGTCTATGGAGATGTGCCCATAAGTCTATGGAGAGATACTGTGGCGGTTCCATGAAACGTACAAACCACTATAGGTCGAGATGTCGTCGTTCCACCAAGGAACATACTCACCTATAGCCCAACTCCACGTGCCCACAGACACTTGTCCCCGAAGTCCACCTGCTCACTTGGCGAAAGGTGACATTCATCCTGGAGTCAACAATCCCACGTATCTGGTTTTTTTTTTGAACATTCACAAAGAACCACTCATTTCCTTTAATCAACCTACCTTTTATTCGCTTCCACCTGGAGGCAAACCCTAGCATACATACACCTCATTAGACTATCCAGTTCATAATATACGAACCACCATATTCCCTATCGCCCAGCTTCTCAGCAATCATAATCACCAAACATACGTCAATCTTTCAGCGTGTTCTTGTTTCAACAATCTGTTGGTCCAAGAATACACGCTGACCAGCGTACTTGTTGACACAGCTGCAGCCGATAATTTTCCTATCATTGAATCGAAGACGATTATGATTACCATTCCAACAACCATACCCATGATCGTGTCCCTTCTACCACTAATCAAACATTGCCCCCATATTCATCAGGTTGCCAACAGAGCAACCAATTTCTAATTATCAGCCATCAACCATGTTACATGTACCACCACATGAATCCTAACAATAGCCACCCTAGCCATTGCCTTGGCAAACAAATCTCCGGTCGACCTATCGTCACCGAAAATCCTATAGCCTTCAACGGCATGATCGTGAGCGATTGGGTAAACACCAAAATGTTCTCATGTCGCATTGGTTAAACTAAACAATGCGCATCCCAGCGACGAGCCCCGAAATAGTGTTTCTGTTTATTTAAGACTCTGAAACCTATTTCTTCCTTCGGCAAGCGTTATGATTTATTTACAATAACGATGCTAGCAGCCCTAATGCTTTCTTCCTTGTTTGAACAAGTGCAAGATCGATCGATGCATTTCTAGCAAAGGGTATGGTACCTGACCACCACGGCACGATGGCCGCTAGCGGATGTGGGGTGAAACCGTCATCGAGGAGTCAGATCACAACCCTCGTCCCGTACAGATACGTCAGATCGCAACCCCCGTCGCGTACAAATACGCGAGAGTTTGATGGTAACCACCACGAAACGCATACCTACCGGGGACGATGCGTTTTCGAGAGTCACATTTTAACCGCCGAAGTAGATCCTCGTGCTGAGATCGTTGCTTGCCGGGAATTAATCGAATAACCATTCGGAAACATTGTCGAGTCGTGTAAGAGATCCGCGCCCTTATCTTAATTCAAAGAGTGAGAATTAAAGACAACCGAATCCTAGGTGGTTGGTGAACAGTGAATAACAATTATAAAATAAACTTTAGTGAATTGCAGTAAAGGCGCAATATCGTTTTAAGTGTACTTGATTTTCTTGATGAAATAAAAAACATTAACTTTAAAATTACTCCAGCGTGTTTTCTTGAGAGAGTTGTTGTGTTCGCTGTCGTGCTCTATTCCTTCCGGTAGGAACAATTTACAGAGTGATATTGGTGGTGTTCCTGCTGAACCAGCGTCCGTGTTGACGCACTAGCAGAAACCGCCACATATCCACAGATACATGGGCCACAAGTCCCGAACAATTTTCTTACGCCTGCACGGCGATCGAAGGGCATGACCCAGCACAGAAATTGTGTATCGATCCATCAACTGGATATACACAAACGGTTGGCACAGCTGCGCCAGATGTCGACAAACATCACATCCCATCGCCTAAACAAAGGCTATTGCTGAGCAACAGCAATAAACGAAAACGCTGTTTCTATAGAGAAAAGTAAACACAATCTCAGGATCGACTAATGTAAACCACACATTCGATTGTTTGCATAATCAGTGCAACAGAAGTGTGAAGATTCTGGTGGACCCACGGATGGTGTTACGTACGTCGGCCACCACCATCATTTGAAAATTTGTGTTTAATATAATTTTGTTTTAACATGGTATGATGGTAAGGTGGTGGAAGAATTGTACGATCCTGAAGTGAGTTTCTGAACCCACCCTGATTCGGGTGTGGATCGTGCAGTTCTTCGAGTTCGAATTTGTTTTTCGAAGTGGACGTGAGTGGAGAGCGAGAGAGATGGAGGGTTGACCCTTTTTTGAAAGATACGTTTCGAGTTCCGTTGAGAGAGTCGAGAAAAGGAAGCGGAAGAAAAGCAGAAAGAAAAAGGTGTTCCCGTTTTTTTTTTTGTTCTTTGTTCTTTCTTGGCGACGCGAAATTAATAATAATAATAATTGTAAAGAAAAAAAAAAGAAATTAGACTCGAAATAAAAATTATAAAACACTAAAAGTGTTCGTGGAAAGAAAGTTTGTCTTATTTGGTACGAAAGAAAAAGGCGCGGGTGTTTAGAGATCGGACTGGCCAGTCGCAGCCAAATCGAAGGCTCCAAAAATCCAACGTTTGGTAACCCCAATTGTCTTTAAAAGGAAACGAAGACGTCTTGCATTGAGGAAGAAGCGTCCAGTGACATCCAAGGAAGCTGCGGCTGAATGTGCTAAGTTGTTGGCCCAAGGGAAGAAGAACCAGGACTGAGTCGGATGGAAGCTGCTACTCCGACCTCCAACTCTCCCCGGCAAAGTAGTTGAAAACGGCGGTAAAATCCAGGTAACCAACTTATTATTTCATTGATAAAATTTTGTGTGGCTGTATATGCTACAATGGCAACCTCCGCGTCTGCATGTGTGAGCGTGATCTTCCCTGGTGGAGAGTTTCTCGATTGAGAGAAAGGGAAAGCGAAAGGAGGAAAGAAAACTATGGGGTGAATGGAATCATCCCCAGGGAGGTCACCGCAGTCCATATAGAGAGTTTACAGGAAGTGTTCCGCAGGAAGGTCGCGCAGCGTGTGTCGAGAAACAAGAGTGCCATCCAACATTGCAATCGAATTAATTTGCTGTCGAAAAGTTCGTTGTACAATCGGTGTAATGTGCTGTCGAAAAACTCGTTGTGCAATCAGTTTAATTTGCTGTCAAAAAGTTCGGTGTACAACGGTTGAGTAGGGAATTTTAGGAATTTCGTTACGGCGACTTCCGAGGTCCTTTGCATGCGGTTGAAGTCAATTGTAAAGATAAAAAAGAAAGAAATCCAATGAAGACCTGTGTATGTTATAGTTAAATAACAAGTATTATTTAAAGTGTGACTGTTCGATCCTAAGTGTTTCATTCATATGTGTTGTCCATAAGTGATTGTAAACTATTCATAAATCCGCTTTAATGTATGTGTGGGGAAGAAGCATGTTGCGCCGGCGTACGGCGCTGATTCTCTTCTTCCTCCATCATATATTGTTCGCGCGGACACTGCTCACAACACAAAAGAAATGAAGCACACATATTGTTTATTGTTTTTCCCGGGGAAGTAAGGCGACAGTTGATCCAATGCGGAATGTGGAGCGGACACAAAACGGGGAAATAAATACACTGTATGTCTGTTGTAATGAATGTTCTTTTATTTATTTAAACTGTTTAAAAATCAAGTGTTGTGGTTATTGTTTATATGTTCTTTGTAGGTAAGATTATTTAAGTTACTTTAAACAAACACGGTACGAACATTGATTGGCTGAATTTACATATGCACGCAATAAGGGGAACCAGTTAAGGTAAGCAGGTACACATTATTAACTTCCACTTGAACTATTATGGTGCAGACGACTCACACGATTCAAACTAAATTCGAGGGTGTTAAATTCACGACTCCGAATATATAATTACGCGTCTCCGCTGCCGGCGGAGAGCGGAAGTCGGCATGGCCGTGATGGTCCGCAGTTGGAAATGGTCTTCCCGAGTATAGAACTCTGACATGAATTCCATCCTGGGTTAGGGTTGGGGAAAGGGAAGAGAGAGAAAAACTTTTCTCTTAAGGGTGTGGCCACCACAGAGGTGCACTCTTTCAGTGCAGTGGTTTGTGTGCCAAGAACAAAGAAAGGCATAAAGTGCATTTCTAGGATACGATTTCGGTAAAGCAAATAAAACCGAAATCGTCGGATGCTAATGGGATCTTTGTTGGAACATGTCCGGCTAAACAAAGAGACGACGATGCGATGTGGAAATGTGCTAATTGGTTGATGGACGAAACAAAGCCCTTGGTTGCATTTGTATATGCTGGGAAATTCGTTTGTGGGAAACGGATTCTATATTTGCATTGTTTATGCTCTGAATTCAATTGATGCCAAGAGACGCGGAATGCGTATTTGCTTTGGTTTGCACATTGTGCGAGTCAGAATATTTTCTTGCTGGGAGAAAAAGGTCGCCGGCCAATGTGTACGTAAAGAAATTTATCGTACACATGGCGAAGTTGGAAAATAGACGGCGCAATATTTATGATCCCTGGTGAAGGTTACAAAGTATGTAATTCAAATCATTTGCTTACACGAATTCGTCTAGGGGAATTTGTCTGGCAACGTAGATGCCGAAATTGGGGTGGAATTCCTGATAAGCCAATAAAGAAATCTTACTGAGGATTGGTATGCAAAGAGAATGCATGAAAGGTAAGTTTTCTTTACAGGGACTTAAAGATCATAGATTTGATCTCTTTAATGCGTGAAGCATTTTCAGGTGCCTAATGCGATTACATTGGCGAAAACTTCTGCGTCTTGGTATGAGGTAATGGGGGTTTTTAGGTAAGTGTACCGTGGGGTTTGGCGGCACCGCCACATATGTACTACGAAAAGAAAGGGAACAATAAAAAATAAAAAAATCTAAAGAAACAGTTTCTCCGTGTTTTACTTTTGTGCTGTATTCGCTCCGTGTTAAGTATTGGACAATGTTCGGCGGAACACTTCTTTCGACTATAAGACTAAAAATTCCGCCAAAATACCATTCAGCTCATAATTAGTTTATAAATTCGTTGTTTATAAATACGCCATTGGAATCAATTTTCACTGTCGATAAGGGAAAAAAATCGAATGTACGGCGCTGAAATACAAAAGAAATAAACAAAAGTCGTTGTGGCAGAGTTTGATTTAAGTATGTGATGTTGATTCGAGCTCCAAATGAAACTCTCCTAACATTGGATACATCCTCAAAATGTATTTTCTATTTGTTTTACTGTAAACTACTTACTTAGTTAGCCTTAGTTTAAAAGTAACAAGAAAAGTATGATATAATATATATACATATATATATATATATATATATATATTTATTTATTTATATATTTCAATACTAAAGTATATTTCCTCCCTACTCGAAGTTGCTCAGAATTAACGTAATTCTTCCAAAGTAGATTGGCACCACTTCAATCTTGACTGGGTGTATAAATAACATCTTCATAGATTTGAATCCATCACATCCCAGTGCACATTTTCAAACGTGCTCCAATAAAATTTGTCGATTCGGCGCACAAGCCCCAATTTAAAAATCTTCTTTTATGCCATTCAAAGTCACACTGCGGTACGAGTCGTAATAGCGACAGAAACTACAAATTGCCGCGGGAATATTGCTGACAATCGCACAAATTTGTCACCAACTAACTCACAGTAATTTAAGTTACTTGTGTAAATAAATGTTCGTATAAATAAATTTAAACAGACGCACAACGCATCGAGATAGCAATGCAATTTGGTGAGCTTCACGTGAAAGCGTCAATAGTGTCCGACCAGAAATAGATTTAGTCGAAACTCTTTTATTTTGTGCCGCGGAAATTTTACAATTAATAAAAATTAATGCATAACATGGGAATATCAAATGGGCCACCGTTACTTGAGGTTGAGTTACCTCTAACTCTACTAGAGTCACCATCTGTGTCTACCTTCATGCCGGAAGAAGAAGCCTCTATGTGTCCTCTGCTGTCGACGACGTCCTCAACACCGTTGGCGTTTTCTCACCCACTGTCGCCAAGTGCCGACTTGGACAGCAATAATTGTGAGGACACAAAAGCTGAAATAAGTTCATCTTCTGGTAGCAGCTCGGGGATAGCCATCGATGTAACAGACGCATCTGCTACCGGAATTTTCAACTGCAACATATATCATCATCTGGGGAAGAATGACCCAGAAATGCACCAGGTAAGCCCAAAATAAGGTGAACAGTACTCATACATGTTTTATTTGTTATTTAATGACTTCAGTTGCTAGACAACACATAAACACTAATTGCTGCCCTTCGAAAGAACCCAGATTTTATTTACTGCGAATATCGAATTTCGCTCTGACGACATGAAATTGTTGGCAATTGCATTTTTTAGATAAATAATTTACGTGGTTATTTACATTCGTTGGAGCTATAAAGTTCAATTAAATAATCTATCCATATCAAACAGGCCCTATATAAGATAATAAATACTAAAATTACCATTATCACTTTCTGAAACAAAATCTCATATTCGGGTCTAATGACCGGTATAGCATTTTATTAGAATAATAATATCTATATAAATAGGTTTTCAGTTGTGTTTCATTTCGATTTTTTTTATTTGAAAAACACCAGGCTTCATTGGAAGTACTCGGATATATAATTCAAATGACGGGGAATGGGTGACCCTTAATATTAGAAAACAGAATCAGCGAATGGCCTCTGCAACGGCTTTCATTCATTTTTGTCCTCTTAATAAAAATGTCTGCCACATTTCTTTATTTAATCAATAACAGAACGAACGTTTGTCTTTAAGTGACTCAATTGACTAGAGCCGTTGGCACCTTCCTCCACGGATCCACAAGCAAAGAGGTTGTTTACTTTGTTTTTGTCTTAATATAAAGACAATCATCTTTGATCAATTCGATGACAGATTTCTGATGCCCAGTGTGTGTCCGCATTGCGATCCCACTGACCATATTATAATTTTTTTGTTTTGTTTTTCGATAATGAATACGATATTTTATTAACTGCTCTATTTAAAGTTACAATAAAAGTTCCTATCTTGATTTATTGACTCTTCGAGAGCACTCTTATTTTCACAATACTATTTACTATTTATTGGCCTGTAGGAATCCGAAAGTTCATGACCTCACTGACTCGACTCCGCCATTGTTCCCTGTGCCGTGCCCTCTCCTTCCACATTCGACCATCCGATCCGATCTCCCCGAGGTCCAACCTAACATTGTCCTCCCATCTCCGTCGCGGGCGCCCTGTCGGTCTCTTTCCCGTTGGCTTACCGTCAAGAATTCTACGCACGGTCCTATCGTTGCCCATTCGCGCCACATGTCCGGCCCATCTTAATCTTCGCGACTTGATTACTCTCACTATTGTAGGTTTGCGATATAGCTCTTCCTATTCGTGGTTGTAAAGTTTCCTCCATTGTTCTGCCTCCTCGTAATATTTGCCGCCAAGAATACCGCTTAGGACTTTTTTCTCGAATACGCAGAATTTGTTTTCTTCCAGTTTTGTGAGAGCCCATGTTTCGGAATGATTATGGTTCTATAGACACGGAGCTTTATATTAACTAGCGTTGCCGGAGTGTAGTCTTTTGTTAATTTCCTTCGACATTTCATTACTGGGTGTCAGTATTGTTCCCAGGTATTTAAATTCTTTGACATTTTCAAATATCTTGCCCCTGATGTTTGTGTGGTTTCTGGGGTCCACCTGCCCTCGCCGCAATCATGTATTTTGTTTTGTCTTCATTTATTTCTAGGCCCACCTCTTCTGCCGCTTGCATGATGATTTCACTGTTTTTACTTACAGTTTATAGATCATCGTGCAAAACGGCGATGTCATCCGCATATGCGAGCACTTGTGTGACCCCGTTCAGGGATGATCCGGCCATGTTACCGTCTTGTACCTTTCTGATAACATACTCGAGGACAAGGTTAAAAAGGCATGGTGAGAGGCCACCCCCTTGTTTTAGTCCGTCCCGGATTTCAAATGGTTCTGAGAGGTGGTTTTCTATTCTAACTCGCCCTTTGTTTTCGTTCATGCAGATTTGAATGAGGGCGGCATATTTTTTCGCGATTCCCAGCTCAACTACAATATGGTAGAGTCTTTGCCTTGCGACTGAGTCGTAGGCTTTTTTGAAGTCAATGAACAGTTGGTGAACCGTCTCTCCGTATTCCCACTTCTCTTCCAGTAGTTGCCTTATTGTGAACATTTGGTCGCTCGTTGACCGGTTCCTACGGAATCCGGGCTGGTAGTCTCCCAATATGTCTTCTGTGTACGGTGTGATTCTCGCCAATATGACATTTGTTAATATTTTGTATGTGATTGGGAGCAATGATATTCCTCTGTAATTTTCGCAGTCAGATCTGTCACCTTTTTTGAAAATGGGGACGGCTATTGAGGTTTTCCATTCTTCCGGAATGACTTCCTTGTCCCATATTATTTTAACCAGTTGGAGAATCTTTCGAGCGGTTGCCTCTCCTAAATCGCCACTCCCATCCAAATCCCCAATATACCCAAATAATCCCATCCAAATCCCCAATACCTCCCATAACCCAAATCCAAATTTCATATTGAATCATATGAGCGATAAATTAAACCAATAGTTAATTTGTCGCACATTGATTCAATTTCACATTAACTCATACCCCAATCCAATTGAATCATATGCACGATAAATTTAAACCAAAATCCATTTATCGTGCAGTGATCCAATTCCCCATAACCCTGACATCATGAAATGCTTAACCCAAAATGCATTTCATGATTTCCCTTCCAGGAATTTATTCAAATAAATTCTTAATCATTTCCTAGAACACAATTCCAATTGAAGCACACAAAATCTTGTGTGTGCTTCTTGGAATTTTCACATTAAAAAAGTTGCTAAATCTCAAAGTAAAATAGAATAAAAGGGCGACAAATTTCAATTTCGAGATCAGTCTAGTTCCGAAGGGCTCGGCTGTATGTACGTCTGGTGGGTTTATTTGTGGTTGATGGGTGCGCACATTGAGCAGCTTTTCAAAGTACTGCTTCCATCTTGTGACGATATTGTTTGTTTCTATCACCAGGCAGCCGTTTGTATCTCGGATTATTTTGGCTCTCCCTCGGTAGCCATTTCTAATTGAATTTATGCCGACATACATACCTCTGATATTCTTTGCTCTGGCATTTTCTAGGATTTTTTCGAGAGAAGACTCGCCCTTCGCGTTTTTTGGGTTTGAAAGATCTCGTTGTCTCTTTCCGAATTGTCGCGTATCTTTCTGCGTTGACTTCATCATATCTTTCTAAGTGGATCACTCTGGGGCGTTTACGTTCTTCGATCTTCGCCCAGCACTCATCGTCAAACCAAGGTTTGGACTTAATTGTTTTCTTAAATCCTAATACCTTTTGGGTTGTTTGTTTGTTTGTTTGTGTCTCTGATCGATGCCCATTTAGTGCCCAGATTATTGGTTTGCTCTTCCTCACTACTTCCATTCTCTAGGATGCTAAATCTATTCGTTAGTTCGTCTTGATATTCAGCCCTTTTGCGTAGGTCTTTTAGTTTATAAATCTCGAACTTTTTGCTCGTCTCCCGTGATTACCCTTGTGGGTTTGCTGCGAGCCGACTTCTAATTTTGCCCATCACTAGAATGTGATCGGAGTCGCTATATGCTGCTCTATATGATCTTACGTCAAGGATATTCGAGTGGTGTCTTTTGTCTATGAGGAAATGGTCTATTTGGTTACACGTTACGCCGTCGGGTGATATCCATGTGGCTTCATGGATTTGCTTGTGCTTGAACATCGTGCTTTTCACTACCAGATCTTTTGACTGCGAACGTGATAATTCGAATTCCATTATCATTTGAGACGTCGTGTAGGCTGTGTTTACCTATAGTTGGTTGGAAGATGTCTTCCTTTCCAATTTTCGCATTGAGGTCCTCGGGGAGGATTATAACATCGAATGATGAGATCCCATCAAATACGTCCTCTAGGGTCTCGTAGAATATGTCCTTCGTTTCTTCGTCGGTAGATTCTGTTAGAGCGTGTACGTTTATAAATACATAATTGTACCATGGGCCCTGTATTTTTAGCACCGACATTCGGTTATTAATAAATTTCACATCTTTTACATGGGCCGTAATCTTCTTGCTTATGATGAAGCCAGTCCCGAGGTTATGTGTATCGGTACCTCCACACGCCAGTGTAAATCTGTTGGTTTCGATTACTTGATGTGGGAGTCTGACTTCTTGAAGCGGGACGATGTCCATTTTATATTGTTTCGCGTATTCTACGACCGCCTGTATCGCGTCTGGTTTATATAACATTCGAACATTCCACGTGCCGACGCGTATATCCCGCTTTTTCCGTTTTTCCCTATGTCTTCTTTTTGCCGAGTCGGTGTTTTCTCGATGGGGCTCCTCGATAGTATAGTGGTTAGTATACCCGCCTGTCACGCAGGAGACCGGGGTTCGATTCCTCGTCGGGGAGCCTCTGGCGCAAGACTAATGACCTTGCCCGGCAAAAACAAATCGTTGTGGAAAATTTAACAAGCCTGAGGACTTGCTAAATAAAGCCAAGACCCGCTCCCGGTTGTAGTGCCGATGATGATGATGTTTTCTTGATGATTTATTCCCTTATGGTGGTGTCGGCTTATCACACCTATGCATACCGGGTTTTTCGTGAGATTGTTTTGTGTATATTGATTATTAATTTTTGTTCCCACGAGTCTTGGGGTTTCAAATAGTCCGCCACCTCAGAGCCCCTCTTTGATATGGTAAGGTCTGCTTACTGCTCTGATTCGACCCGGTGCCAGAGAGGCGCCGTTATAATACAGCGGGTATACCCCTGGCTGCAAACCATCCAATGGGCACGGTGACGCGTAACACCCTGGATTAGGGGTGGTAGATCTTTGTGTGTTACTCCTCGCTAGCCTGTCTGACGTGGGTGGTCCAACTGGAAGTGTATGCTTTCGTCAGCATAGCCTGAGTGATTCATTGTAGTTTAAACCCCCGCACCACGTCAAGGTTTCTACCAAGCGGAGGCTTATTTAATATTTTATGTCAATGACTTTTGGCGGTGCAATTATTCTATACATTTTAACCGCACAGAACATTTCATTCATGTTGTGCATTTTTCTTTCCTTTTTTTGGAAATTCATGTTTTTCTTCTTTTATTTATTTATTTAATAACTATAGGGCTTTGGTGCCTGGGCCTGGTGTAATATCTCTTTTTAATCTCCTTCCTATTTCATTTTAAATAGTCTTGACTCAAACTATGATGCGGAACTGATGTGGTTTCCGGCAGTGTTGAGTTGGCTGAAAAATGTGCAGCAAGTAGATTCGCCTTCTCTATTGCAGTGGTCACTGCTTTGTCATTGACTATAAGCGATGGAATGGATGAAGAGACTGAGTTTTGAATGTTTTTCACGAATACCCAGAAGTTTCTACTACCTGTGAGAGAGTGTAGTATTTTTTGTCTCACTATCTGGTCATGCAAGAACTTTGCCCGTTAAATATACACATTGCAGTCATTTCTAGGTCTCTTAAATCTTTTTCGGTTTTCCTCAGTATTGTTTGATTTATACAACAGGAAGCTCAACTCTTTAGCCTTAATGGCTACTCTGCACCCGGAATCGAACCACATCTCTTGGGTTTGATACACTTTACCCTGTGTGGAATAAAGGTCCGCATGTCAAGTAGAATCGTGTCTGTCAATGTGTCCACTATAGAGTCAACATCGTTATTGAGGAAAAATAACGACCAGTTGACTTTCCGTAGAACCATAGTGTTCTTATAGAAGTTTTCTTATTAACGTTACTGTTGGTTAGAGCAAACTTAGCTGACACGACACAGTGCTCTGAAGTGCCCAACGGCGAAGGAACTTCAATTGTATATTTGCTTGGGTGGGATGTGAGAAACAGGTCCAGTGTGTTGGCGAAATGACCATATATGTCTGGAACCCGTGTTGGCTCATTGACAAGTTGAGTTAAATTATTTGAATGAGCAAAAAACTGGACATATTGGACAACACCTTCAGGTGTTGTGTGTCCGGAGTGATGAAGCCACTGAGAGTTATGCACATTAAAATCATCCGTAATAACGATTTCACTGTGCGGATATAAGGTCAAGATCCTATCGATAGAATCAGACTGTATTGGCAAATGACCGGCCAATACGTAATTTACGCAACCTCCACCTTTGGCGGACAGTTTGGCGGAAGTACGTTGTATAACTTAGTCGTGATTCGTATTTGTCCAAGTGTTCCGCCGAACACTGTTTATCGCAGATGAAATTCAAACACACCGGAGCGCATACAGTACAAAAATTGAAACACGCAAGACTTCCGTGTATATATCTGATTTTATATTTAAGCTTTTAGATTCTTTCCTTACACTAGACATTACAAGTTCACTATGTCCATATAATACAGATAATGCTGACGATATTACAAGTTTTTCCTTACACTATTAAAGTTAGTGCACGTACGACTTTCTTAATCACCACGGTTCGATATTACAAGTTAATCACCACGGTTCGATATTACAAGTTGCTGTTTACGCGCACGACAATTTTGTTACTCCACAGCACGAGTTAGTTTCTACTACGTTAGCTCACAAACCTCACTTACTCCCGCTACCTTGATTTATTGTCTTTCTTCACTTTGCGTTTATCTCCGCGACGGGGTTTCTCAGGCTCTACTTCCGCTGGATGTTATCTTTCGACCTCTTAGTTCGGCGTTATTCGTCAGTCTCCTGATAAAGACTCCTTTTCGTCTCGTTGACGATTCAAAACTCTCTGTCCGACGGATTGTCTGTATCTCACCGAATCCCCTCTTGCAACCTATCCGATACTGTTTTCCCAGTATCTGTGTTTGTTGTATCTGCAGTTGTGCAGACACATTTTACTGTAAGGAGAAGATTCTCACGCATACATAAGGAAGCTTCACCGTCGTTGTTGACGGTGGATTCTATTCCCACGCTGCTTGTTTAGGTCAACCATCTGGTGTTGACGATCGCCTGGACGTCTAGTCCGCTGGTATCTATTGGATTTGAGATCCAAGAGAATTTTTCACATGGTGTGAAAAACAAACAATCCGCTGGTGCATTTCTGCTTGGCGGACAGTGGTAACGGCGCAATGCTGTGCCGTATTTATTTATTGCAGCTGGCCTTCGTAAAACTCCAAACAAAGTATTCTTTGGAGTTGCGTGGTGCTTGGTTTTTCGCGCCATCAGGGTTTTTACGAGGCTAAGGAATGCGCTCCTTTGTTTGCGGTGAATATTTGGGTGATCTGATGTTTAGATCAACCGCACCGCGTCCGTTGGTCGGTTAATTGTTTTAATTGTAAATCCCTGCATCTCGTGCAGATGTTCAGGGTTGCCGACTTGAGGTGCTGGCATTCACTTAGCTTGCGATTGCACACGTCGAAGGATGCATGAATGTTTCTCCTTGTTTCAGGTCGTAGGTTTGGAGCGTTTAGCTCGGTATTAGAGGCTTTTGGGGACGTTAAGTTCCTTGCCTTCTGGTGTCGACTCAACGTTGGGTTACTGGCGGCCCCCGCTGGGCTTGGGATGGCGTCTGTGGACGTGATGTTGTCCAGGTGAGTGCGTTACCTCAAGTTGGTCTGGACTTTTTCCTGTGGGGAATTTGTACGTTCGCCACACACCAACAATGTATTTTGGTGGGCCGCGAGGATGATTTCAGACAATGATCTGCAAAATGCACGACCAAAAAATGTATGTGCTTGTCCACCAGCACACGGTATTGTTGTGGTGGGTCAACACAATGGCGTCAGAAACAATGCGGAATTCCCTTGCCGCACTACGATGTGAGATGTAGTCTCTAAAATCAATAATGTAATGTAGAAAAGGAGAAAAGAATACCTAACATTGAGGTGCAGCAATTCCAGAACAATATGTCAACAATAAACGTCGTCTCAATATGTCAACAATAAACGTGTTGGGTTTTAGTTATTAAAAAACTGGACTTTATTTACGTGATTCCTTAGATGGACAGGATTCATTTGGTACAACTATGTCGCTCGAAAGGTTAACGAAGAAGAGAAAAGGCTTTGTTTACATTGCTTGACAACCAATTATTCGATTATGTCAGCTGGTTGCTGACATTTGGTATTTGGTTGCCAAGGGTAGCATTCAGTTGCGAATTCGCTGGTTGTGTCCAGTGCGAATCCGCAACACAGACAGAGCATCAAATTCGTTAAAGGATGCGTTTCTATCCAAGTTTGGTCTTCTGTAAAGTTAGCAGTATTGTATGATATGCTTACGGAGGTGAAGTTTTAGCCAAGAGAAATTAAATTATGGGTTGGAACAGAGTCCATATTGTGGCAGAAGCTGATAAGCAATATCATTTCGTTGATAAGCAATCAACGCGAAATTCCCGCTCCATTGAAATGGTCCTGCACAGAAAACCGAGACCCTCTCGGGAAAGGATACAAGACGGGACTAGCAATAGATAAGCGAAAGAAACCACTACATGTGCTATGCCCTTGTAGTAGGTGCCCCACTAGGTCCATGCCGAAATCTAGGTCACATCTCTTCCATGACGAACATTATGCCACTCAGACACAAAAACTCTCCACAGATTATAAATCAATCGATAGTATCGATGCCTAAAGGACGCAAACAGGGGGGCGAAAATAGGAAAACAGACACAAGGGATGGAATGAGTAGAGACGCGTGTGTTACGTCAAAGAATCCTTGACGACACAAAAACCCATCAACCAAAATGTGTAACCTAATTACACATTTTGTCTAGACAGAAATATTATTAAGAACAAAACTCAAAAGGTTACTAACTACAAAAATTCAAAGAAACGTAAAATATGGAATAACCAAATTAGAATATAATGTATATCACAACATATGTTACCTAATTGCACATTTCATCCAGATGAACAAACTCAAAGATAATTAGCAAGAACTCGTGGAAACACGAAAATGAATATTACACTAATTGCAATATAATATCCATTGTGATAAAGATATTATATTGCAACGTAGAGAAACAAACCTAGATATAAGATTTTATGTTAGAGTAAGTTTAGTTTACAAAACGGCACTCTGAAGAGCAGGCGTTTGTTAAATTCGAAATTAAATAAAATATAAATTTTATTTAAAAGTGTTTTCCTTCATTTCACTCAAGTGGAGTTTAAGAAAACATAATTCGTGTGTGGATTGCATAGGATCGCACAGAAAACTTTGCACTGCACTCGGACGCGTGTGTGAAGATCCGTTTGTTTGTTTAGGATCCCACAGTAAGACTTCCCGCGCGAACCGATAGTGCAATTGGGCATCTTATGTGTATTAAAGTTTCCCAAAACGGATTGCACAATTAATCCGATGGTACGAATCACGAGGCAAAAGCGCACGTGCTGTGTGGTTAGCAATTTCAAATCGACTCGAACTATTAAATTATGCAGTTTCAATGAAGCTGAACGCCAACAGATTGGTTTGGACATGACCAACATGTCTACTACATCATCATTATCGGCACTACAAGCGGGATCCGGTCTTGGCCTTATTTAACAAACCTCTCCCCCGGTCCCGACTTCGAGCCGATGTCATCCAGTTTGGCACTCCCGGGCTCTGGGTGTCCTGGTCTACGCCATCGCTTCTTTTTTTCTTTTTTTATCACACTGATCTAAAACTATCAAATATACTCAATCGTTTCCATATATCTTGTATTAATCTGCACTTATCGGAACCAGCAGACTGTTACGCACCGACCTTGAGTCCAGGTCCCCCCAACATCGACTAATCCTCTTTCGTTAGTTTCCCCTCTTTACCTATAAAAGGAGAATAACTCACCAAGTAGTTAATTTGCATAAACTACTATATGCAAATTCTACTTGGCAGAGTAAATAATAAAAACCGGCGTTGGCGTCGAATGATAAAATAAAACGTCAACGGCAAAAAAAATAAATAAATCATTTGACGCTAAACTTCGAAAACTATAAGTCAACATTGGAATAAAATCAATCATCAACCGAAAGCTGAACAGGGGAGCAGCCATCAACGCACTCTGCAACCAGTCGCAGACAACAACAACAGAACCACCAACTGCTGAGAAGCAACTTCTCCAACGACCGCTCAACAGTCTCCAAAGTAAGTCCCCTTCTTACTTTAAACTATATTAAATTAAACATACCTATATAATAATTGTTAAACACACATAACAAGACCATTTTCCTGAATTTCAATGTTCGGCTTTTTGTTATGGTAATCGCTTTCACTTCTTTCCGGGCTCAGCTCGGCAGCTATTTCCCTTGGCGTTAGGCAGTTGTTCATTTCCAAAGCACACTTAAACTCGACAGGGCGGCAACGTGGTTCCCCAATGTTCTCCTCCTTTTCAATAGAAACATTTGAAGGCTTTTCATCCTTGCCCCTTTTTGCGTTTTCTTACCCGTTTCTTTGAATCAGTTGCCTGATTTGCGGCGTTTAGCTGCGCTACCAAAGAATCTATTTTTTTTTTTTGTCATTGACAGCCATCGCTTCGTTGAGATCTGCTTGAAGAATCAGTTGAGATCTCGATCCGGAATCTTCTGTTTCAGTGCCTTCAATTTTTTCTAACCCATCGCAGACAAGGTCTGCCGCGCTATCTCCTTGCATACATCCTGCCACAAAGGGCTTTCCAGGCAGGCTCCTTTTCGCTCATTCGAGCTAGGTGTCCCGCCCACCGGAGTCTACCGAGCTTGATTTTTTTTACATTAGCTTCAAGGTAGATTGCGTACAACTTATGGTCGTAGCGTCTCCGGAATCGTCCTCCCTCACATACGGGGCCAACAATTCTTCTTAAGACCTTCCTCTCGACCGCGGCTAGGAGTTCAGAGTGGCTTTTATTGAGCACCCTGATCTCGGATCCATACATGAGTACTGGTAAGATCATGGTCTTGTACAGTAGTAGCTTGTATGTTCTGGATACATTTCGATCAGCCGTTCGCGTATTTCTTCTTCCATATTGTTATCGGCTGATACTATTGACCCAAGGTAGTTAAGGGATTGCACTACTGGAAATTCGTGCTCCACTACCCTGATAGTTTGACCAGCGTTAGGTCTTCTCTTCGCAGTAGTTGCCACCATGTACTTAGTTTTTCCCTCATTAATGTGCAGTCCCAGTTCCTGTGCCGTCTGTTCGATCTGGGTGAAGGATTCCTGTACGAGGATTGCCTCTTATGTTTCGGGATTTGACAATCCTAGTGTTGCAATCCGGCAATTGACAGCTCTGTCGTAAAGTTGGACATTTTTGAGGTTATACGCACTCAGAACGTTTTGACACACGAGCGCTATTTGTGTTGTTTACAGTAACTTAAAAGATTCATCTCGGCCCAAAAATGGAATTAAATCGTCAACATTTTCGTGCGATTATTTTTTACAACTTTCGGCGTGAATTAACTCAGCAACAGTGCATGGATGAACTTAATTCAATTTTTGGCGATGAAGCTCCATCAAGGACCAGTGTTTATCGATGGTATGGTGAATTCAATCGTGGTCGTAGTTCACTCCAAGATGAATTTCGTGAAGGTCGTCCAAAATCAGTTGTTGTTCCGAAAACCATTGATGCTGTGCGCGAACTGATATTGGAAGATCGTCATGTGACCTATCGTGAGATTGAGACAACCTTAGGCGTTAGTGGGACCAGCATACATTCAATATTGCTTAAACATTTGACTGTCAAAAAAATTTGTTCGCGTTGGATCCCACACAATTTGTCAATCGCCCAAAAAAAGGCTCGTGTCAATTGGTCGAAAGAAATGCTCAAAAAATACGGTCGCGGTGCTTCGAAACATGTCTATGACATCGTGACAGGTGATGAATCGTGGATTTACGCGTATGAGTCCGAAAGTAAACAGCAGCCGACTGTCTGGGTGTTTCAAGATGAGCCAAATCCAACAAAAGTTGTTCGCGCACGAAGCACTTCCAAGCAAATGGTCGCCTGTTTTTTCGAAAAAACTGGACATGTCGCAACCGTACCACTAGAACAACGCAGAACAGTCAATTCTGAGTGGTACACAACCATTTGTTTGCCAGTTGTCTTCCAAGAAATCAGGAAAACCAACCGCCGAAGACGGATCAGTCTTCACCACGACAATGCGAGCTCACACATCGGCTGCGACAACTGCATTTTTGAGCACCCAAAACATCGATTTGATGGGTCATCCGCCGTATAGTCCTGACTTGGCACCGAATGACTTCTTTTTATTCCCGTACGTAAAAAACAAACTGAGAGGTCAACGTTTTTCGACACCTGAAGAAGCGGTTGCTGCATTCAGAATGCATGTGTTGGAGATACCTCAATCAGAGTGGCAAAAGTGCTTCGACAATTGGTTCAAACGCATGCAAAAGTGTATAGATCTTCATGGGGAATATTTTTAAAAACAATAAAGTGATTTTCGATGATCAATATTTGTTTTTGTTCTCTAATCCCGAAATATAAAAGGCAACCCTCGTACAGCCGATTCGGTTCTACCGATGATGTCAATGTCATCTCCGTAGGCAAGTATCTAGCTGGATAATAGTCCCTCTAGTTGTAAGGCCAGAGTCACGGACTACTTTTCCAACGCCAGGAAGAAGAGGAGGCAGGCCAGACTGTCCCCTTGTCGGAGTGCATTAAAGATATTTATTGGTTTGGACAACAATCCCACTATTTTTACTTGACTAGTTACGTTGGGCATGGTCAACCTAAAAAGTCGTATCAATTTACTTGGAATGCCAAACTCTCTCACGGAATTATATAGTTCTACTCTGGCTATGCTGTCGTAGGCGGCCTTAAAGTCTATAAATAGATGATATAAAGGAATCTTAAATTCCTGACAATTTTCCATCGCCTGCCTAAGGGTGAATATCTGATCAATCGCTGATTTACCTGGGATGAAGCCACACTGATATTGACCAATGATGGCTTTAGCGTATGTGGCTATCCGATCTTGTAGGATAGTGGAAAGTATCTAATAGGCGGTACTTAGCAATGTTATATCCTTATAGTTACTGCACACTCTGATATCTCCCTTCTTATGTATGGGGCAAATTATACCACGACGCCAATCTTCCGGCATCTCCTCTTACTCCCATACGTGCACCACGATCTCATGAATTGCGTGATGTAGCGCTGTCCCTCCTTGTTTGAGCAGCTCAGGTGGCATGCCATCAGCTCCAGGGGCTTTATTTGATTTGAGCTGTCTAATGGCTTTTAATGTTTCCTCAAAGCTTGGTGGCGGCAGCATTTGGTCTTGATCTTGCATCCTCTAATTCTTCTGTGAGCTGACCATTTAGCAATTCATTGAAGTCCACTTCCCATCACTCCAGCATGCCTTCAGGATCGGTAATCAGATTACCCTCTTTATCCTTGGAGTAAGTGCAGTGGGGTGTGCACCGCGTCATACTGCGGATTATATGGTAGAACTCGGTCTCTACTTTTCTCTATTCCACAGACAAGGTTTTTTTCCCAGGCACTTTTCTTTTGTCTGTTCGTCTTTTTCAGATCTTCTGAGCTCTTTGTATTTCTCCTCGCGCACCCGCGTCCTATGAGACTGTTGCATTGCCCGGTATGCAGCATTCTTATGTTCAGTTGCTAGTTTGTACTCATCATCAAACCAGTCGCTTTGATCTCTACGACTACTGCCTAAGATGGAGTTGGCAGTACTAATGACAGTATTCTTAAGGCGTGTCCATTTCTCTTCTACGCAAGGCATTCTGGCCCCAGGACTTACTCTCCGTCCGTCGAGCTCTTCGAGGGCGAGTCTTAACGCATGACCAAAGGTGTTACTGGTACGTAAGGCAGCCGTGTTGATTCGAACCTGATCCGCGGATGCAATACGTCTCCGGAAGGCAATCCGCGCTCGGAAAACTGTACCAACAAGATAGTGATCCGAGTCGACGTGGGGACTTCGGTACGTTCGTACCGTCATCAGGCTCGAGGATTGGCGGCGATCTATCAACACGTGGTCAATTTGGTTGCGATTGGCTCCATCAGGTGATACCCAGGTGGCTTTGTGTATATCTTTACGCGGAAACCTGGTACTTGCAACGACCAAGTTTTTTGATGCTGCCAGTTCGATGACTTATCTTATTTCTTGTAATGCTGTTATGTCAGCCTTATATTCGAACAGGGCATCGGCTAGATGCTGTGCAGCGCGAGCTCTGTATAGTGAGCGGACGTTCCATGAAAAAAATTCTTAAATCGTTTAGCCTTTTTCGTTTCCGTGGTCGTCGTCGTGTATCCGGTCCATATCCGAGGCTTGTTAAATTCGCCATAATAATTCATTTTTACGGGCATGGTTATTAGCCTTGCGCCAACCTTTCTCAGGATGTCGCTGCATGCATTGGCTCACTACTTGGCGGGTGCCAAAGTAGCTATCCAGGCGTGTAACGTGGAGACTGAATGTCAACTTGGAGTGAACAGGGACAACGATCGCCCTGGCCTTCGCCGGGTTGAAAGCAATCAGTAACTTTGCCCTGTATGCTCGCTCCCATCCCCATTGATTAAATATACAATTAAAAAAAAACTATTTTCAATTCATTCTCCAATATAATTTTTAAACAAGCCCTCAAACAAAGAACAGTGGACAACTTTCTATTTCTGCTAATCATTAAATCAACACAAATCTTTGTCCTCTATGAACAACTTACATGAAATTGCTTAACAAAACGTCGTGTTCTTGTAAACTTTCTTTCAGACCCCTAATGGACTGGGTATAAACGGACACCTGGTTATGAAGTCATCCACAGATGCTCCATCGTTTGTGGCATGGAACTGGCCGCT
The DNA here is from genome assembly GCA_963931805.1 of Microdon myrmicae. Taxonomy (NCBI): domain Eukaryota; kingdom Metazoa; phylum Arthropoda; class Insecta; order Diptera; family Syrphidae; genus Microdon; species Microdon myrmicae. Next base: position 204,703,403 of record OZ007497.1, read on the forward strand.
CATTAGGAGGTTTACGTTCTTTGTTTTCATATCAATTATGCTGGCATTGAGTGCTGTAGTGGTTGCTATGATCATAACGCTTCCCACAACCTGCAATCCAAAGTGAGTTCCAAACCTAATAGAAGACTTCACACAATTTAACTTAATTTCGTTTCAGGACTACTTGGTTTCGCGGAAGTGTCTTTTATGAAATCTTTCCCGCCAGTTACCAGGATACTAATAATGACGGTATCGGTGACTTGAAAGGTATTACAAGCCGATTGGATTATCTGTCGTCCTTGGGTATTAGTGTCGTGCGCTTGAATTCCATTTTTCCTACCGATCGCTATCCTGAAGATTATTATAACACAGTTTCGCTGCTCGATATTGCACCAGCCTTGGGAACACCTACGGATCTCTCCCATCTTGCGCGGTCCTTGCACAAACGAAATATGTTTCTTATTCTGGATTTGCCGATGTATCCTGCTGTCAGAGATCTACAATATCCGGCGGAGATACGTGCTCTGGCAAGAACAAATGGTACTGACTTTTCGTCATTTGGAACTGAAAACCTCGTTTCTATTGCAATGCAAAAATGGATCAAATTAGGTGTGGATGGTTTCTACGTTAAAGGCCTGGAAACGTTTTCTACCAGTAAAAATATACTGTACAATCTAGCTGAATGGAAATATATTCTTGGGCCGGATAGACCTCTAATCATTCATAACATCTTCTTGCACAGTATCGAAAGGAAGATGGTAGAACCAGTTTTGGAATATATCGATTTGGTTGACATCCATCTAGATATTCGGAATGGAACACAACCCCTGAAGGATGTAATACGATCAGCTGTGAATGGGCCAGTGGCTCCACGAGACGATGGGACTTGGATACACTGGTCAATAGGAGGAGTAAGTCGGCGGCGTCTGACACAACTCATGAACAGTAACGCAACCCTAGCGGCTACAATTATGCAACTAATGCTTCCGGGTTCACCTAATATATTTTACGGTGATGAAATTGCTTTGGAGCATATAGACCAGCCGAACGAACATAAAGATGTGCAACATCTCCATCACTTGCCCACTATGAACTGGGGAAATGGGCGTAGCTTCACCAGTCGGAATACCTTGCCATGGATACCCCAAAGTTCCTCTTTTAATGAATACAACTTAGCTCAAGTATCCAATATGATCAGCTTACGAGAACAATCACCATCAATCTATAAGAATTCCATTTGTAAACCGACGCAAAGTCTTCCGAACACACAAATTCGGGATAACGCTGAAGATGTCCTCATCATCGAAAGGGTTTATCCACGAAGGAACTCATTTGTCTCAATATCAAACTTCAGCAAAAACAATCTGACCTTAGATCTGACGAAGATGTACTACAGCGGCCACGTAATGATTGGTGATAAAAGGTATAAGAAAATTTATTTTTCAGAATTTAAAATCGGTGCACTGGAGACAATTGTTATTAAGCTCGACAAATAATTTCGTTTTGAATTGTTTTTATTCCTCTTTATTGTTAAAATAAATTGATTTGTTTAATAAATCAAAAATCTCTTATTGACTGTACTGGTCGAATTTTGTTTCCTTAGTTGGTAGAAGTAACTAAATATTAGAGTTATTCACAGTGAGTATTGTTAGAAACACCACAGGTGAACTAAGCACAATTCATCGAATGCGACAATGAAATACATTTCAAAATACGCAAGTGAGAAAAGTAAGTTAAACTATACTTTATGACATTTATTAAAATTTTGATATTTATTTATTTATTTGTTAGGCTTAATCCAAGCTTAAGTTTATATAATATAATACATTAAGACTTGACAACTTTGAATTTAATTTGTGAACGCACCCTTTCACTAATCATCGAACTGTCACTGTCAATTATTATTATGGTTAAGTACACGAACGAACAACGTCTGCAAATTACAAAAATTTACCACCGAAATTTGGAGTCCGTGAGCGCAACTTAAAGAGCGTTAACTCCAATTTTCGGTCGTAATTCTCGCCCTAGTAGACAGGCAATAACAAGTTTAGTGCAAAAATTTGAGTCTACATATTCGTTGTGTGATACTGCCGTGCCAGTGAGACAACAGGTTGGTCGAAGTGTCAAAAATATCGCTGCCGTTCAGGCGTCCGTAGCAAACGATCCAAATCAGAGAATTCCACGGCGTTCTCAAGAATTGGGCATCGCCCAGACCACTTTATGGAGAATTTTGCGTGCGGTTTGCATGCCGGCGACTCAGATCAATTTTGATCAAAACTTCCCACTTCGATCGACCCCTTGACCCTTCTGTGAAGTTCTTTCCTAGACCTTGTCCACCGAGTATTTCCATAATGAACGCTTCTGGTTTGCGTTTCGGCTCAACATTCTTACCAACAGATGAACCTTGGAGCGAGGTGCTGGATCCTTCATCCAGCAGACAATATTCGGATCAATACACTCGATCCCTACAGATCACCTTGCGCCATTTTCAATTAAGCTTTCCCACTACCTTCGGCGAGCACAGAGGCGATGACTTCTGCTTTTAGTTAATCTGGTTCATAGTCGAAGCGTGCCAAGAATCGAGATCCTATGGTGTGACTGTAGCGGTTCTTTAATACATTCCCAAAGAACCGCCCATCCTCTTAAATGAACCACCTTCCAAACCTACAATACTTACCTGCATTCGAGCAGCTTAAGCTGTCTTTCAAATAACTTTCACCTGAAAGTTAAACCTCATTAAGGCATGCATCACATTGAATTTTTCCGTTTATGAACCGTACCATATCTCCATCGGCTCGGCTGGTCAGCAATTATAATAGATAAATACTAGCTGGCCAGCGTAATTGTTGACATAGCTGAAGCCGATGGTTTCTTGCTACGGTTCATATCCATTTATTGCCCCAGTCCCAAGGTTCGCAACACTTGCGACCAATTTCCTTTGTCGGTTATCTACCGATCATGGGATTTAGGCACTAATATGATTGGCGTTAGACAATCATAATCCAAATCATGCTAACGATGCTCCGGCCTGTAAAACAAACAAAAGCTACCATAGTCTTGGTCATAGGCGAGCAAACCATCGGTTTGCTTATCGCCACAAAAAATCTATAGCCTACAATGGCATTAGCATGAACGCCTAAGTAAACACGATGTGCATATCATCGTGACCCTTAAAATAGTGTTTTTGTGTATCCGGAAGCAAACACCTATTTCATTCTCAGGCGCAGGTCATCAAAGATTTATGGCCCTCGAAACAGCGTTTCTGTTTATTTAAGACACAGAAACCTATTTCTCCCTTCGGCGATTTTTCTCCATCGCATATCTCCATAATACCAATTCATTGCACCAGACCATGTTTACGAGGGTTGCCTCTTATGTTTCGGGATTTGGCAACCCTAGTGTTGCAATCCGGCAATTGACAGCTCTGTCGTAAAGTTGGACATTTTTGAGGTTATACGCACTCAGAACGTTTTGACATACGAGCGCTATTTGTGTTGTTTACAGTAACTTAAAATATTCATCTCGGCCCAAAAATGGAATTAAATCGTCAACATTTTCGTGCGATTATTTTTTACAACTTTCGGCGTGGATTAACTCAGCAACAGTGCATGGATGAACTTAATTCAATTTTTGGCGATGAAGCTCCATCAAGGACCAGTGTTTATCCATGGTATGGTGAATTCAATCGTGGTCGTAGTTCACTCCGAGATGAATTTCGTGAAGGTCGTCCAAAATCAGTTGTTGTTCCGAAAACCATTGATGCTGTGCGCGAACTGATATTGGAAGATCGTCATGTGGCCTATCGTGAGATTGAGACAACCTTAGGCGTTAGTGAGATCAGCATACATTCAATATTGCATAAACATATGCCCGTCAAAAAAATTTGTTCGCGTTGGATCCCACACAATTTGTCAATCGCCCAAAAAAAGACTCGTGTCAATTGGTCGAAAGAAATGCTCAAAAAATACGGTCGCGGTGCTTCGAAACACGTCTATGACATCGTGTCAGGTGATGAATCGTGGATTTACGCGTATGAGCCCGAAAGTAAACAGCAGTCGACTGTCTGGATGTTTCAAGATAAGCCAAATCCAACAAAAGTTGTTCGCGCACGAAGCACTTCCAACCAAATGGTCGCCTGTTTTTTCGGAAAAACTGGACATGTCGCAACCGTACCACTAGAACAACGCAGAACAGTCAATTCTGAGTGGTACACAACCATTTGTTTGCCAGTTGTCTTCCAAGAAATCAGGAAAACCAACCGCCGAAGACGGATCACTCTTCACCACGACAATGCGAGCTCTCACACATCGGCTGCTACAACTGCATTTTTGAGCATCCAAAACATCGATTTGATGGGTCATCCGCCGTATAGTCCTGACTTGGCACCGAATGACTTCTTTTTATTCCCGTACGTAAAAAACAAACTGAGAGGTCAACGTTTTTCGACACCTGAAGAAGCGGTTGCTGCATTCAGAATGCATGTGTTGGAGATACCTCAATCAGAGTGGCAAAAGTGCTTCGACAATTGGTTCAAACGCATGCAAAAGTGTAGAGATGTTCATGGGGAATATTTTGAAAAACAATAAAGTGATTTTCGATGATCAATATTTGTTTTTGTTCTCTAATCCCGAAATATAAAAGGCAACCCTCGTATTTAGGTGCATTTTGCGTCGTTGTCGATATGCAGGCTGAAGGGCAACGTACTTGTCCGATATGGACACATATAGAATCCTCCCACACCAATGTAATCCACATCAATGAATCTGGCAGATATGGATTGTAGGTTTGAGTCAGATTGTAGCTGCTAGGAGTATCGGAGGTGTTAAGACGTCGGAGCGTTAAACATTGATAATTAATAATTTGTGCCGGGAAAGTCTTCGTATGACTATTTGTATTTGCGCGAATACCGCGCTGTAAGAAATTATCTAACGTCTACATATACAATAAAATTCGTGTGAAACGGTTCATTAAAGGCCGTCTTTAAAAACCATTAATTGTGACTTAATTAAATCTTATTTTTTATTAATAAAACAAACATTAAATCAACGAATTAACACCAGTGTTTCTTGTACTCATCAAATTCTTCATCGTCGAGCGGTTCCAGTTTTTACCTGGTTGTTCTTTCGTTTTTCGCGGTGGTGGTTTTTTTTATGGAACTCGCATCTTTGCTGATGCCAACATAAATAAACCCACATGACTTTCCCAAGTCATCATAGTTCCAGGATTAGCCGAATAATGAATGTTGTGACGCTATTTTGCACACTTCTCACAAGTTAGCACTTTGCAGGCCGATCGTGAATGTCGACATCAAAGGAACTTGGAACAGAGCCTTACCTTTTTCGCCACCTCCAATTTGTCACGAATACTGGCGTTTTTGAACTTGGGATTGTGGGGTTGTTTGTTGGGGTGTGCCAGACACGGGCACTGATTAACTCGCTCCCCAGAACTTTTCACATATCACTCGTAGGTTTTTCCGGTGCCACAACTGTTCGCTAAATATCCAGGAAGTAAATAAAAAGAAACACTTCATTGTTTTTGTTTGATTATTTCCTTTTTATTGGTTCTCAATTCTCAGTTTGTTTTCCTTATATTTTGTCTATGATACTAGTTTGGCACTGAATTACAATATTTGCCACTGTTCTAATACGTTTGTCTTTCCGTTTTTACATTCAGCGTGAAGAATAAAATGGGAATTAAAATTGGTGATTATAACTGCACACATTAGAATACCACACAACACAGAATTAAAGATTCCTTAAATCCATCAGATGGGATGCAATTGTTACGCTTGGAATAGAACACATCCAAGGTTAAGCCTTCTTAGCACGATATTTACAACAAGGATAATTTATGGTCAAATAAATTTTCACGCGAAACTGAGTCGTCTACACTCTGGTACGGTACTGAACACTCGGCCTATTTCGCACACTCTGGCGGATGATGATTGAGTTCGGACACTTGTTGTCGCTTGGGGTGGTGAAAAAAGGGACTCGACTCTTCGACATGTTGTATACCTTACGGGGGATGCAATCTGACTCCCCGTTTCTGTTGCACTCCACATCCACCAGCCGGGATGGTCGTTGCGTCGGCTTTGTTCGACGGGGTCGTCGTTGAGGGCGGTTCCTTGGAGTGTCTCGGTTAGAATTGTGATGCCTTACCTATTTTTCTTCCTCCGACACCAAGTCCGGATCCACGTTGACAGTCAATGTGACTGTGCGCTTTTGTGAATTTGACCGACGTTGCTTATTTTTCGGATTTGATTTCCGATTATTGTTGGAGGCGGAAGTCAAATGGCCTGCCTGTTCCCAATTCAATTTGTGGCGGCATTCTGTCCACTTATGGCCTCGTCTGCCACAGAATTCACAGCTGTGTCCTACGCTGTAAACTTTATAGTTTTGCGTGGGGCGCGCCTGAGCGGATGTTGATGGTTGGGGGACCTGTGGTGATTGTACCTGGGGTCCTCTTAGATTTGATTGTGGGCGACCGCTTTTTGAAGGCCCATCGTTTCTTATCTTGGTTGGGTTGTGGGTACACGACAATCCCTAATATCATGTCCATACTGCCGACAACCCATGCAGAAAGGCGTATTTCCGCGTTTTAGACACTCTTCATAAATGTGTCCCTTTTTCTTGCAGAAACTGCAAGTTATGCATGCAACCTGTGGAAAAGGAGAGCGGGTGTCGCTGAAATGAGCTGGTATTACCTGACTCTCCCCAGGGTATACAGCTGGAGCCGATAATTTTTGGACAGCCGCCTGTTGGTTTACAGAATTCCATCCAGGGGCAAGTGGAGAATCGACTGGAGTTTGGTGTAGTGCCACCTGTAGGCATAAAACAGAGGCAGAAGGAGCGTTGATCGGTACACTGTTTGATACCGGTTGTGGGTATGTGGTCTGTTGTACAGGGGCTGGCATATCGTAAGATCCTACGTATTTTGTCTGTGGCTGTGAAGCAAATTGCACAGGGGCGTGGGGAGAACTTAAATAATGAATATTATTTGTCTCCTAAGGATATGTGCTATATTGCACATGAGGATAGTGATCGAGTCGTGGGTGGTTGAATTGAATTATATTTTCAGATTGGTTAGGGACTGGGGGTCTACTTTGGGTGGAGTTATACAACCGTATCATTTCCTATTGTGACTTCTCCATCCATCCATTGATATCGGAGGAGCAACTGTCGGCCAATGAGCGACCGATTTGAGTTTCCAATAGCGGAATTTCCTCTGCGATCGTACGGTCAGGATGAACACCCACTCGTTGGACATCATGACAACCCCGCCGCGAAGGGTGCATAAAAGAAAATCTAAATTGCCCGGGTGATTAAATAGATGATCGAATACAGGGCTGGCTGCCTTGTTTGCTTTAAAGAATGCATCATAGAGCATGGGTATCGATACGATTGTTTAATTAACAATCATGGGTCGTGAGGAATTTGACTTGCAGATGTGCAAGCATACGACTTACCCAGTGTGGCTATGGGCCAACGGATGGTGGATAAAATAAACACAGTAAGGTTAGTGTGTGTTCGATTTAGCCAGCACGACATGGGAACATTGTGGTGTTTACTTAATCGCTCACAATCATGTCGTTGTGGGCTATAGATTATTCGGTGACGATAGGTCAACCGAAAATTTGTTTATCATGGCTGTGGCTAGGGTAGCTATTGTTTAGGCAAAAGTAATGCTACAGGGGTACGATCATGAGGTATGATTGTTTAAATAACCATCATGTTTATGTATAATTTGATAATCGGTGGATGGCCGTTAAAAGGGAATTGGTTGCAACTGTTGTGAACCTAATGGATATGGAGGTAATGTTTGGTTAAGAAATGGTAGGAAAATTATCGGCTGCAGTTGCGTCAACTAGTACGCTGCACGATGTGTCTTCTTGGACCAACGGATTGTTGGAACCAGAAGACGTTGCTAGATTGGCGTGTGTTTACCAATCGAGATTGCTGACGAGCTGAGCCGATTGGGTTGGATAGGTTCATGTAATATGAACGAAATGATTTGATGATATGCTGGGGTTTTACTTTCAGGTGGAATATAATGAAAGATAGCTTACGCTGCTCGATAGCAGGTAGGTTAAATGGCTTGTAATGATGGGGGGAAGGCAGGTTGGTTTAAGGAAATGGTTGGTTCTTAGGGAATGCTTTAAAGAACTGTGGAGATTCTTTAAAGCATTCACAAAGAACCACACATTCCCTTTAAATCAACCCGCCTTTCCACACCCAACAAAGCCATTAGGCTTACCTGTAATCGAGCAGCGTTAAGCTACCCTTTCAATAGCATACCTGAAAAATAAGCCCACGACAAGATCATCATCTTGCCATGGCATAATATGAACGCATATGAACCAAACCACTTCGGTTCATTTTACATGAATCAGTTAGGAACATGATCGGTTCCTTTGGGAGGCAACATGCCAATCAAACATACACCGATCTTCCTGTGTCTGCTTGTTTCAACAATCCGTTGGTCCAAAAAGACACGTCGAGCAACTCGCCTGCTTGCACATCTGCAAGCCAGATTTCCGATGATCGATCGCCTATGCCGATAATCGATCATCGAATTGGACACGATCATGATTGTTATTTAAGCAATCATGCCAATGATCAGCTCCCACGGTATTGTTCCCTTAAACAACTCTTGTACCATTAACCAAGGTAAACAAACGCGTATCTTAGCGTTTGAACCCTGAAATAGCGTTTCTGTTAACATAATACTCAGAAACCTATTTCAGCATCAACGATCGCTATTTTAAACATGACAACCTTTTTCGGTCGCTATCCGAGCCACCATCTATTTGCACAGTTGACCTGAGTTGAATTCGAATATCATTTAGGCGTTGTTGTTGCCGCTTTTCTTTATTCGACTTCAGTTTATATTTGAAATGCTGTCCTTTCCATGTATAGGCCCTTTCTCTGTATGTGTGCAATCTCGAATAGAGATATCCGCGCGAAACTACATCGAGATTAATACCAGGAGTCAGATTTTATTCTTCAAAGGGTGCGCACCTTCGTTAACGAATCCCCGCGGAGGGTCATCGAGAGTTCGTCCAGGAGTTACTTCGATACTGGGTCCTTTTACATCCGCCGACCGAGCAGGTCGTGGTCATGTCACTCCCGCTCCCCGGTGCACGCCAAATTCTACCGCGAGTCATCATCAACGAGTCGGGGTGTCATTTTGGAGTCGAGTTCGTCCTTAAAAACAGTTGTGTAAATTAACAAATCGTGTGGTCGTTAGAGGAAACTTTGCTTGGTGCATAACCGAGAAACAGTTTAGTGCATAAGAACCTACAATTAATACTAAATAAACCAATAACTATAATGCCGTGTTTTATTCCTGTGTGGTGTCCGCTCAGTGCTTTGGAGCTTGATTCTTGATGAACCCTTTGGCGTTGTTGCTCAGTGCTTTGTCCTCCATCCAGCTGGCGGTGTTTCTTGTTGGAGATTTATAAAGTGACATTGGAGGAGGAAGTGAACGGAGTGTCCATGCCTGGCACAATACTTCCTCCCCACAGAACCCCCACAGGATATTCGAAGATCCGATGTTCTCTCTTGGCACTCTACCTTGTCGTTTGACTAAGGTGATTCAATTTCTTGTACGACCCGAATAGTCTTGTCCAATATGTCTCTTTTCACTTCAAATGCGGTAGATCGCTTATGCTTCTTCAGCTGAGTGATATTAGCACACATGTTTATTTTCCACCTCTAAGAAAATGGTAAGTATGAGTATGAGTGCTAGTATTTCATGATCATCTTCATCATCATCAGCACTACAACCGGAATCTGGTCTTCGCCTTATTTAACAAGTCTGAGGCTTGTTAAATTTTCCAAAATAATTTGTTTTTCCGGGCAAGGTTATTAGCCTTGCGCCATTTCATGATCATGGTAGTATATTAAACATCTCGTGGAGGACGGCATCATGCCTATAATTGGTTTCATGGCTTTTGGGGAACTCAAATACAGCGCCTTAACTAGGGCCTTGAAACTGGATACCGTATCCATCATATGACTATCAAACTTATTTCCAGTGGGTATCCGACTACCCGCGGTTGGCTTCTGAACTTTGAAGTATGCCTCCAAAAGTTTCTTCATTTTTTTTGTTTTTTTTTTTTTTTTTGTTTGAAGATGAACGGAAATTTCCTTATGACTTCTTTCACACTTCATTGAAGCGCTCTTTGCAGACGCGCCAAGTTCTGAGCGTGAGTAAAGGCAGAAACGGTGATCTCAAATGATCTAAGGACCAACTTCACTAGCACCCCCGAAATACGGGAGTACGCTGGTAAATTGCCCTTGAGCATAATTGGTTCGTGCCAGCTTTGAACTATTGAGTGAACCAATGTCTTTCGTTCGTCTGTCTGGTGATGTATAATAGTGGGCCAGCATGATTGTTGTCACGCCCCAATTCTGCCCAATGCTGTCCAGTAAATTCGGTGCTGCAACCGGTTACGGTTCTTTTTGAATAGTTTCATCACAAACTGCGTTGCTTGTAGTTGATAGGCAGAGGTGTGATTAAAGGGATAAGAAAATGAAATCGGAGATCAGTTTGTGTTGAATTGTTGCAGGGGTCGTCCTATAAGAACCTCGGTTAAATATTGTAATGAATTATTGTGTAGGAATATACAACCATAAGAATGTACTTACCGTACAAGAAACATTAAATAGTAACTAATTAAAAACAGAACGTAGTTTACTCGACAGATTTACTAAACAGATGTATTTTTGTGAATAAGATTAAATGCATATTATAAAACTTTTCATTTGTACTTTTTTTCTCTTAAAATAAACTAGAACGAAAAGGCGAACAATTTATTTTTTATTCGTACATACCAAAATCAATAGGTCTCTCGCTGGGATTGTGTAGTACAATTTCAATTGAAGGATTATTTGCTTCTATTTGCCGTACATCGTTTCGAAAATTTGCATACTCCTCTATACTAAGCCGTTTAACATTTCTCAACACCTTATATAAACTGCCTCCCAAGTGACAGCGACCAAGTAGACTTAATTCTTCTAACGAGCTACAATGGTATCGAAAAAAGTTTTTAAGTATTAGCTCATTCGATGTACAGTAATTAAAGTCAATTTTTTCTAAGTTATTAGAAATTGTCTTTATAATGTTGAGGATGTCACTATGCAACGTTGTCCAGTTGATCGTCAGGTGCTTCAGGTGCTTGCAACCCCCAATCGGACTAAGCAGGTGAAATGATTCTTCTCGTGTAAATTTAAATCCAATTAACAGGTGAAGGGATTCAAGATGGTAGGCGACTTTGCCGTTCAACAGATTTTCACCTTGGTTTCCAAATTCATGAAAGCGAAAATCGATGAACATTCTCTTACATCGACGTAAAAGAGAACAAATTATTTCATCTAGTTGTGGGCAGATTCCACGAGCCCTTATAAGTTCGAATTTACTAAAATAGCTGAATATTTCCAATAAGCAGTGTTGGTTTAGTTGTAGCAAGCTCATATTACTACGCATTTCGTTATTGGGTTGTGTGGCCATCTGAAAATGGATAAAGATTTTATAACAATTTAGTAAGTCACAATAGTCATTGGATCCATAGGGTTATAAATACAAGCCGGTCATACATTGTGCGGTTTTTTGTTTACGTTAAAGGATATTATATCCTCTAAGGGGAATGGGACATACACGAAGAGTGGATCTACTCCTGCATACTAAAGCACACCCTTCCATCAGCACTCGGCTGGGACCACACCCAATGGAAGAAGTGAAAGAAAGCCGCATTAAAACAGAAGAATGCACACGAACAGATAAATGCAGATAGATAGATACAAAAGAAAATATATAAGTTAGATACACCTATTTTTTGTTGACAAACATTTATGGCACAAAAATCCCAACATTTGACTTTGCACAATATTTGAACGTACAACATTAATCGCTCTACATACCTTTTCATGGATTTTATGAATTTTACCAAGTGTTACTTTAATTTATAAAAATTAATTATATTACTTCGAGTTTAGCATCCAACTGGCGCAGCCATTAGTTTGTTATGATGTCATGCGCTTGTCAATCCATCAATACAATTGGTTGTGTTCAGCAATAAGCGTGTTGTACTACTATTGTCAGATTTATTTATTTATTTTATTTATTATAATGTAAGTAAATTACATAGTAACTTAAATCTAGTAGCTCTAGCAACTAAGGCTTTCGGCTAGACGATTGTCAGATATTTGGTTCTTAGAATAGAATTCTAGTAATATTTTATTTAGTCGAGTTTACATGGTTGGAGCTTATAATCTATTCCATATATATATTTTTTTGGTGCCCTAATGTACGGGCTAATAACCTTGCCCGTAAATACAAATTATTATGGAAAATTTAACAAGACTCGAGACTTGGTAAATAAGGCCAAGACCGGTTCCAGATTGTAGTGTCGATGATGATGATAATGTATGGGCCCTGTTGCTACCATGACGTCTTTAATTTACCGTTTAATTTGCCTACATAGCCTAATTCGGTGTTTTTTTTTTTTACCTACCACCCAAGTGTCCGCTAATTCTAATAATCGAAAGCCTAATCATCAAAAGCCTAACGGCAAAACTATCAGATAATAAGTACCATTATATACCATTTATTAGCCTATAGCAACCTGGAAGTTCATGAGTTCCCCGACTCGGCTGCGCCATCGCTCCCTATCCTGTGCACTCTCCATCCACGTTTAACCATCTGATCCGATTTACCCAAGGTCTAGCCTAACATTGTCCACCCATCTCGGTCGCTGCCATCCTATCAGTCTCTTTCCCGTTGGTCTACCGACAACAACTCTACGCACGGTCCTATCGGCGCCCATTCTCGCCACATGTCCAGCCCATCTTAATCTTCGCGACTTCATTACTCTCACTATTGTATATATTGTGAATGTATCTGCTTTTGAGTTTTTTGTTTGTTTAACTCAATGGAATTTTTGGGATAGAGATAACGATCTCTGAATTTTGGATTTGGGTGATGCTGTGGAGCAAATGTAGAACAATAAACGAATCCAATATTCAAATTAGTGTTCGTTGCAACAACTGTTTTTTTTTTTCTAGGAATTCTTTACCATGCTGTCAGCAATTCAAATTCGAACCCTCTTCCTTTATGAAATTAAAATGGGACATACTGTGTCATTAACAATGAAAAATTTAATGAGGCATTTGAGGATGTGCCGGTAACGAAGGCACTATTCGACGTTGGTTTGGAAAGTTCCGTTAGGGAGATTTCAGCCTCGAACATGAACCACACGGGATGCCGGAAAAGTTATTGGACGACGATGTTTAAAGAGCAACGGTGGATGCGGTTCCAATGAAATCGGTACGGGAGATTGCGCAAAGCATGGTAGTCTTCCCAATGACAATAAGTGTACACCTTTCTCTCATAAGAGAGGTAAAGAAACTCGATAAATGGGTACCCCATGAACTGAACGAGTCCCAAAAACGACTGCGTCTGAAAATATGTGCATCGCTTAGATTAAGAAAAATAAACTGAACCGTTTTTGCATCGGAGAGTCACCTGTGATGAAAATTTAATTCTGTATGATAATCGTAAAAAGAGGCTCCTCGTTCGATGCCCCGCCGGGGAGCCTCTGCCGCAAGACTAATGACCTTGCCCGGAAAAAACAAATCATTATGGAAAATTTAACAAGCCTCAGATCTTGCTAAATAAGGCCAAGACCGGTCCCGATTGTAGTGCCGATGATGATGATGATAACCGTAAAAGACCTGGGCAATAGTTGGATGCAGGTGAAAAACCAAAATACATCCCCAATCCCGATCTTCACCTAAAAAAGGTTATGACGACAATTTGGTGAACATCGAAAGGACCAATCCACTTTTCATTTCTTCAACCAGAAGAAACGACAAACGCTATCAATTATTGTGAGGTAATCGACATATTGCATGCCAAATTGTCTGAAAAGCAACCTGCGTTTTCAATAGGCACGGCCCGGTCCTTTTGCATGAGAATGCTAGACCCCATACCTCACAAGTAACGGTGCGAAAACTGTTGCAGTCCGGATTTGATATTCTTCCTCATCCACCGTAGTCTCCTGATATTTCCCCAACGTACTACCATCTTTTCCGCAATATGTATTCATTTTGCGACAGAAGGTCTTCCAGAACCCAGCAAGGGTCATAAAAGCCTTTGAACATTTCATTACCTCAAAAAGTCAGCACATTTCCGAAAAAGAAATATTTGACCTATATCACGTTGGAAGAATGTCAAAGATGCCAACGGATCCTGTTTTGATTGAATAAAAATTTGCAGAAAAATAATATTGGCTTTTAAATGTTTACTATATAATCGGACATTTCATGTGGTACAACCCAATAGGTCAATTCCTTGTAATCTTTATTGTTTTGACCTGGAATAGTTTTTAAGTTGGGATGAAGAGCCAGCCGTCCACTAGCCTCCAGGCGGAGATAATTTAAACTAGAATACGATTTGTTATTAATAAATAAATTTATTTAAGAATAAAATTACATTTATGAATAAAATTAAGAACAAACTAAAAGGTGTGCTTTTGTGGACTAATTCATAAATACCAACATTTATCTTGTACGCACAATGTCTTTAATATTTTTTCGTTGACGAGCGACGAGCGATGTACTTCGTTCATGGTCAGAGAGGTTTTGTATGGTAAACGGCTAAAATGCTTTTATTATTTGATTTTCTATCGGTGTTATTCTTCATTATCTGCTTGTGTATTGGGTGTGCATCTGGGAGAAACGCCGCATATCCCCATCAGACACCTCCAGGTAAGGTACAGCAAGTATTTTGGGTTCCGGAAAAAGTTTATGATTTATATGCTATTCAACAAAATTATTTGTGTACTTTAGCGAGTTTTGTAACCCTATTCTGGGTTGATGAAGTTCCCGTCATTATACAAAATATTCAAAGCAAGCCGCGACAATTCATTCGATTTTATTTGTAATTAATATGACTTTTGATTCAATAAACAAATTACAACCTTCATAACATGGATTCTGTAAGTAATCTATTCAAATGCTGATGTTATTCTCATTCATACTTTCCGGCGTAGTTGTTAAATTATTTTACTGCAATTTTAACTTACAATAATAAATAATAAAAGGGTTAACTTTGCATTAACCATTAGTAAAATTTAACTTATTTAATCGGTGTTTAAATATACGGCACATAGTCTATATTATTTTCGTATAGAGTCGGAGTGAGCACAGTTATAAGCGGCGACGTATCACAATTTAAAGTTTCAGTTTAAAAGTATGAGTTTTAAAATTTAACTAAAAATAATCATTTGACCCACGCTTAAAATTCGAGATTTAAAACCTATATATTTCGAGCGCTGTAGATTTCATCTACTTGGACAGTATTTTTATCGTCTAAATATTTTTTTTTAAATATTTTGAACCGTTGTCAAAAAAAATGGTTATTACAACAATTCAACAAATCACCAAAACTTCCTGATTTTCGGAAATAATAGTACGCTCGAGAGTAAGTTCATTAGCTGCTAACGAATGCATGAGCACTCTTGTCATATCCGTGGTCGTGAAGTTAATTTTCGAATCCAAAAAATTACATTCCATCTTCATCAATTGAATTTGTGGACATAAACTCAGGTGATTTTCAAATTTAAGTGTTAAATAATATGAATTGATCCAGATTTTATGTACGATGTGTGTCGAAATGTGTGCCATAGATCATCATCATCATCATCAGCATCATCGGTACTACAATCGGGATCCGGTCTTGGCCCTATTTAACAAGTCTCTCCACCGGTCCCGATTATGAGCCGATGTCATTCAGTTTGGCACGCCCAGGTCTACGCCATCCCTCCATAGCTACATAGATGAATTCGAGATTATTCGTATTGAAGTAGATTTTTTATTGAATTAAAATATTTTATTAGGCGATTATTTAGGAAGCCGCCGATGTCTTCGAAAAAAAAGATAACTCTACTTCAGATTTCCTCTCGAGAAGTAAAACTCTACACCACATCGTTGAAGATAATAGAAACATTCTATGTAAAGAGCTAAATGTGATCTTTTTCGGTCATGTGACTTACATTGCAAAAAACATGCGGCGCATTTTCTTTATTGCATATAACCTACACACAAAATTGAAAAGGAACCACTATCACGCAATATTCCGTCGCAGATTCGTGAAAACTTTGATTGAATACAATATATGCTAAATAATCCCGGAATTTTTAATGAAAGCTATCGTTGTTATTGGAAAAGTTATATTTATTCCTCAACATAGTTGCCTCCGGGGGCGATAGAGTAGGCGTAGTGATTTTCAACATTTCGATTCCCTTTCTGTAGTACGAAACATCCAAGCCTTCGAGATACGTCTCAGTTTCCGCGATGTCTTCCTCATTCGATCTAAATCTCTCTTCCTGGAGCCACCACTTGAGGTTTGGAAACAGATAATAGTCGGTAGGGGCCAAGTCTGGAGAATTCGATGAGTAAGCAACCAATTCAAGTCTTAATTCGTCCAATTTGGCCATCGCTTTCAAGGACGTGTGTGGCGGTGCCTTATCGTGATGGTACAGAACTTTTTCTTCGCCATATGAGGTAATTATTTCTCTATTTTGTCGTTCAGTTTGGTCAATATCGCTGTATAATACTCTCCTGTGGCTATTCTATCCTTCTGCAGGTAATTAATGGAGATTATACCATGCGTATACCAAAAAAAAAAAAAAACGGAGCCCATTACCTTCCCAGCCGAGCGTTAGTCTTTTGGCCGCTTTCCAGCCACTCTGCAGACTGTTTATTCGACTCAGGCGTATGGTAATGGACCCGCGTTTCATCATTCGTCAGAAAACATCGAAAAAACTCCCCTCGATTACTCTGTAACAACTCCAAACCTGAGATTGAATCATCAACGCGCTGCTCTTTTTTGGTCGATGGTCAGCAAACGCGGCGCCCATTGGGCTGATACGAGGGTTGCCTTTTATATTTCGGGATTAGAGTACAAAAACAAATATTGATCATCGAAAATCACTTTACTGTTTTTCAAAATATTCCCCATGAAGATCTATACACTTTTGCATGCGTTTGAACCAATTGTCGAAGCACTTTTGCCACTCTGATTGAGGTATCTCCAACACATGCATTCTGAATGCAGCAACCGCTTCTTCAGGTGTCGAAAAACGTTGACCTCTCAGTTTGTTTTTTACGTACGGGAATAAAAAGAAGTCATTCGGTGCCAAGTCAGGACTATACGGCGGATAACCCATCAAATCGATGTTTTGGGTGCTCAAAAATGCAGTTGTCGCAGCCGATGTGTGAGAGCTCGCATTGTCGTGGTGAAGAGTGATCCGTCTTTGGCGGTTGGTTTTCCTGATTTTTTGGAAGACAACTAGCAAACAAATGGTTGTGTACCACTCAGAATTGACTGTTCTGCGTTGTTCTAGTGGTACGGTTGCGACATGTCCAGTTTTTCCGAAAAAAACAGGCGACCATTTGCTTGGAAGTGCTTTGTGCGCGAACAACTTTTGTTGGATTTGGCTCATCTTGAAACACCCAGACAGTCGACTGCTGTTTACTTTCGGGCTCATACGCGTAAATCCACGATTCATCACCTGTCACGATGTCATAGACGTGTTTCGAAGCACCGCGACCGTATTTTTTGAGCATTTCTTTCGACCAATTGACACGAGCCTTTTTTTGGGCGATTGACAAATTGTGTGGGATCCAACGCGAACACATTTTTTTGACAGTCAAATGTTTATGCAATATTGAATGTATGCTGGTCCCACTAACGCCTAAGGTTGTCTCAATCTCACGATAGGTCACATGACGATCTTCCAATATCAGTTCGCGCACAGCATCAATGGTTTTCGGAACATCAACTGATTTTGGACGACCTTCACGAAATTCATCTTGGAGTGAGCTACGACCACGATTGAATTCACCATACCATCGATAAACACTGGTCCTTGATGGAGCTTCATCGCCAAAAATTGAATTAAGTTCATCCATGCGCTGTTGCTGAGTTAATCCACGCCGAAAGTTGTAAAAAATAATCGCACGAAAATGTTGACGATTTAATTCCATTTTTGGGCCGAGATGAATCTTTTAAGTTACTGTAAACAACACAAATAGCGCTCGTATGTCAAAACGTTCTGAGTGCGTATAACCTCAAAAATGTCCAACTTTACGACAGAGCTGTCAATTGCCGGATTGCAACACTAGGGTTGCCAAATCCCGAAACATAAGAGGCAACCCTCGTAGCTTTTTGATTTTCAAAATATCGTGCAAAATCGATCCCACCCGTTCTTTTGAGATACCCATGGCCACAACTAACTCGCGCAACTTCACTTTACGATCATTTAAAACGATTCGAGGCACTTGCTTTACGATTTCCGCATTCGAAGCCTCTTTCGGCTTTCAAGAGCGTGGTCTGTCTTCGGTGCTTATACGACCGATTTTAAATTCACTACTTTACGATTTCCGCATTGGTAGCCTATTTGGCCTTCCAGAGCGAGGTGTTTTATGTGCTTGTACCATTTTAAAACCACTATACTACCGATAAGCTGTTGTTCTCGAAGTAGCAAATGTGGGATAACATTTCTACAGCCATTGCAATGAGTGTTCAGAAGTTTTTCCGATCAAAAAACAATATTTGATCAAGATGCGATATTCCGGTTTTTCGATTATTTTTATGAAGGCAAAAGTAGCGTCACTCAAACGACTGTAGGTTGTAAACGAATGGACGAAATATCACGAAACTTCGTACATAAACCAGTGGCAGATGAGCCTCTCGAAATAAGTCATGTTCATTTTTTTGTGGCGTCACCTACTAAAAAATCCCGGATTCTTTCACCGCAATATAGTATTCTGAAAGTCTAAAGATTCTAATACCTCATTGAGTTTACCGTCATCACTTTTATGAAGCTTGAGTTGGGAAGGCAGTTCTGGCATAGAACATTGACCCTGTGACGTCTCTAACAGATACACACAATACACCATCAAATAGTGAAGAACATCGAACGAAAATCGAATAAGAAAATACATCAGAGCCGTATACCATAGCGATAACAAAATAATTCATATCAGTGTAATATACTTGTGTTTAAAAATCGAATTCAAAAATCGGCCAGTAGCCTGATGTGTTACGCTTAGGTTCAATTTTTGGTGATTCTAACTGCCATAGCGTCAGTTCGAATCACACGTTCTTCACTATCATTTCAAACGCTATAATTGGTGACTACGACGTGATCTGTACACACAGCACACACTTTCCCGTAGTAAACAGAACTTCACACAAGATCATGACTTCCGCATAGAGCACCGACACACTCACCTGCTCCGACGTTCTCTCGTCGCTCCGTCGTTCGCACCGAATCTGATCGTAACGAAGTTATTGAGGAGGGAGTGGGGTGGCGTCTCTAACAGATACACACAATACACCATCAAATAGTGAAGAACACCGAACGAAAATCGAATAAGAAAGTACATCAGAGCCGTATACCATAGCGATAACAAAATAATTCACATCAGTGGAATATACTTGAGTTTAAAAATCGAATTCAAAAATCGGCCAGTAGCCTGATGTGTTACACTTAGGTTCAATTGTTGGTGATTGTAACTGCCATAGCGTCAGTTCGAATCACACGTTCTTCACTATCATTTCCAGAAATTTAAAAAAGATTGTGATAATTATCCAATGTGGAAAACAGATGTAGTATTAAATAGAATGATATTTGCCTTACGTGCTACAATCCGACCGCATCTAACCAGTATTCAATGCTCTAGATTGTAGGGGTACAATTGTTTATTAACTACGCCCACCATCGCCAAATCATTTGCATACCCAATGATTCTTACTTCTCTTGACACGTTGGCTAGAAGCACACCATCATATATGATATTCCATAACAGTGGTCCCAGTACAGACCCCTGAGGTACGCCTACTGTTATTTCGTGATGTCATAAACCCATGGTCCAGCAGAGAGGTAGCATGCTATTATACGCACTAAATAGGATGAAACTTGTAAACGAAACATCCAAGGCTTCTAAAATGCCATTCCGGCCATTTTGAATGCATCTCAGGAGAGAGGCGAACCTATAGCGCCGAGTGGGCGCCCCGAGATGCCATCAAATAACTGTTGCAGTTCTTTTTGAACAGTTGCAGGTTGTAACGCCCCGGGAACACTCGCGTGGGAACGGAGTTCCACAGCTACCCCGCTCTGTAACGGAACGAGTTCTGATGCAGTGATGTTCGCGCCGTCGGGAAATGAACCACAAACGGGTGCCATCCATCGGATTGTCTTGTGGAGCGCATAGTGTCCCCATAGTGTAGTACTTTCTGGTTCTTCCCAGCTATCATGCTCCGGTTATCGTGTTTCCGGCGATGTTGCACACAGCAGGTAGGACTTTACCAGTTGATTTACCTATTCTGAACCCGTATTGCCATTCAGAGAATCCCGGTGTGGCCTCGATGAACCACGAAGCTACATTGTATAGTATTTGTTCGGTAGCCATCAATACGGAACGCTCTCAGTGAATTTTTCAACATGAAATACTCTCGACCTTTTCATTTTAGGTAAATCATTTACCAACAAATCATTTTTTGGAAACAGAAAATAATCTGAAGGGACTAAATCTGACGAATAGAATTCGCGAGGATGAAATTCGACCATTAACTCATTGATTTTGATTATCGCTATGACGAATGTCTAATTATTTCGATGTTTAAAAACTCAGTGTGAGCCCAATTCGCCTTTTTGTCATTATTGTTATGGACTACTTTATTAATATTTAGAATCGGGTTTATTTGGTGCATCATTTGATTCCAGATATTTCGAAAGTTGACGGTTGATAAGTGATTCCGTTACCGTCGAGAGAATAGAAGTTGTGCTATGGGTCGATAAGAAGAGGGGGATGATTTGTCACCCTTTTTGGGAAACGGCCAGTAGAATAAAACAAATGGAAGAGTTCCCGCAGTGGTTTAACGAGTGAACAGGAACATCTCTTCAAGAGGATTGGGGGAATCCTATCCGGACTAGCGGATTTGTTTGCGTTTAGCTCTTTGAGTGCACGGGCAACAGTACGTGTTCAGAAGTGAATCTGGCTCTTGCTGTGTTGCCTATGCTCAAATTGAGGCGGAACAGATGTGGTATTAGGCAGCGTTGAGTTGACTGCAAAATGTGCAGCAAGTAGAATTGCCTTCTTTATTGCAGTGGTGACTGGCTTGTCATCGACTGTAAGCGATGGAATGGATGAAGAGACTGAGTTTTGAATGTTTTTCACGAATGCCCAGAAGTTTCTACTACCTGTGGGAGAGTGTAGTATTTCTGTCTCACTCTCTGGTCATGCAAGAACTTTTCACGTTGAATATGCGCATTGCAGTCATATCTAGGTCTCTTAAATCTTTTTCGGTTTTCCTCAATATTGTTTGATTGATAGAACCGGAAGCTCAACTCTTTAGCCTTAATGGCTTTACTGCACCCAGAATCGAACCACATTTCTCTTGGGTTTGATACTCTTTACTCTGTGTGGAATAAAGGTCCGCATGCCAAGTAGAATCGTGTCTGTCAATGTGTCCACTAGAGAGTCAACATCGTTATGGCGGAAAATTAACGACCAATTTAACCTCCCAAAAAAGTCGTTCAGACCTTCCCAGGTGGCTTTCTCGTAGAACCATACTGTTCTTTTGGGAGCTTTCTCATTAACGTTACTGTTGGTTAAAGGAAATTTAGCTGACACGACACAGTGCTCTGAAGTGCCCAAGGACGAAGAAACTTCAATTGTGTTTGGGTGGGAGGTGAGAAACAGGTCTAGTGTGTTGGCGAAATGACCATATATATCTGGTATCCGTGTTGGCTCATTGACAAGATGAGTTAAGCTATTTGAATCAGCAAAAAGCTGGACATATTGACCTTTAGGTGTTATGTGTCCGGCGTAACTAAGCCACTGAGAGTTATGCACATTAAAATCACCCGCAATAACGACGTCAGTGTGCGGTTATAGGGTCAAGATCCTATCGATAGAATCAGATAGAGCATAAAATTTGTTAAAGGAGGCGTTTCTATCCAAGTCTGGACTTCTGTAATGAAAGCAGTAATGCATGATATGCATACAGACGTGAAGTCTTAGACACTAGAAATTAAATTCTGGGTTGGAGCAGAGTCCATATTTTGGCAGAAGCTGATAAGCACTATCATTTCGTATATATGTAGCTAGACCACGATGTGGAAAGATCAAAGGCACTAAGTTATAACCAGGTAGACTGAAATTGAAATATCTGTATTAGTAATTACCTGGGTTTCGCTAAGTGCAAGGATAGTTAGTTTCTGGTTAAAAACATGGCAGACAAATCAACGCGAAATTCCCACACCACTAAAATGGCCCTACACAGAAAACCAATACCGCCTTGGAAAAGGATGCAAGTCGGGACCAGCAATAGATAAGCGAAAGCAACCACTACAGGTGTTATGCCCTTGCAGTAGGTTCCCCACTAGATCCGCCACACCAAAAACTCTCCAATACCAAATTGAAAACCATCCGGTGTAGACGTGTCGACAAACGATAGTTGATGAACCGTTCAACGGAACGTCCTAAAAAGTGAAGTGTGTGTAAACTTATTACTAAATGATTGTTAAATTATTATTATTAAATTATACACATCTTAAATAAATACGGGTTCGCTCGGGACTTCTCTGCACACAAAATAATTAAGAGACAATTAGTGCCGATACGCGACATACGAAGTGTTCCTGTTTGTGTATGTGCACAGTATAATAAATAAACTCTTGAACGTGATTTTCTGTTTGTCACTCGCGCAATAATATATAATAGGGGGGTCGCTACCTTAGTTAAAAATGTTCTACAACAAAAAGTCGCTTTCAGTAGAGATGTATACAAGTTCCGGGCGTTAGAAGCCTGCGTTATAGATATTCCTATAAATCTATGGCATCTATATGTGGTATATGCTTATGCTCCCAAAGCTCCACAGTTTATCAATGAACTTGATACCCTTTTTCGAAGTCTCAAGTTAGACTCGGAAAATACTTATTTCTTTATGGCGGGCGATCTCAATTCCAAGCATGGTGCTTGGGGTAACCTTATCACAAACACAAGAGGCAATGCGTTGTTCGACTGGTGGCAAACAAATGCAAGTACCCCGTCACATCCAAGCGGAAATTCCTTCTTGGATTTACTGCTGCTGGACGAGCGAATACAATTATTAGATACAGATCTAACTACTCGAAATTTTCTTCGTGCAATCGAGTACGATAGCGATCATTATTGACTTGGGGCCGTAATACACGTCCCAGATGAACACTTACTACTTGAGCAGTATAAACAGATACATTCTTTTAATTTCGGAAAAACAAACTGGTTGCGCTTTGATCGGATAATAAAAAAAGAATTACGCTCCAATAGGGTAGATCCACCAACTGACAGAAATCTTCATAATGACGAAATTGATCATTATATTTCGACGATGAACAGCATTGATACAATGAATCGTTCTATCCCAAAAGTGTCTTACATGGAGAGCCATACAAACCGATACAGAAACTCAACGATCAACGAACTATATAAGCAAAAGTTAAAACTGCTCTACAGACAGTTCAGCGATCCAAATAGACAGGAAATAAAAACAATTAAGTCACTAATTAAAAATCTTCAAAAACTGATCCATGATTATTACAGATCAGTAATTAATGAAGACTCCCCACGCTCATCGAGGTGGATAAGTACTTGCGGATTCGTTCGACGTCGATGGGTGTAGAAAGGATGAAGAAGTCAAAAGGAAAGCACAATAACACAGGGTTGATCTGGCTTAGTGTGCGTGTATCAAATGCAATTCCTGAGGATGACCTACTGCCCTAGTGCGATGGTTGTGGTGATCTCAGAGTGCATTGAACTGCAGGGAGACAGAATTGTGGAGAAGAGGAAAATGTAGCTGGTGCTATTCACCATTCTGCTATTATTACAGATCAGTAATTAATGAAGACTCCCTACGCTCATCGAGGTGGATAAGTGCTTGCGGATTCGTTCGACGTCGATGGGTGTAGAAAGGATGAAGAAGTCAAAAGGAAAGCACAATAACACAGGGTTGATCTGGCTTAGTGTGCATGTATCAAATGCAATTCCTGAGGATGACCTACTGCCCTAGTGTGATGGCTGTGGTGATCACAGAGTGCATTGAACTGCAGGGAGACAGAATTGTGGAAAAGAGGAAAATGTAGCTGGTGCTATTCACCTGCGAAAAGAGATCCTTGATCCCCTGCGGATAGAGTGTCTGGGGAAAGTCGAAGTGACGCTACTTTGGCTAGGGTAATATTAAGGGGGTATTCTGAGCTCCTCGATAGTATAGTGGTTGGTATACCCGCCTGTCACCCGGCAGACCGGGGTTCGATTCCCCGTCGGGGAGCCCCTGGCGCAAGACTAATGACCTTGCCCAGAAAAAATAAATCATTATGGAAAATTTAACAAGCCTCAGGACTTGCTAAATAAGGCCAAGACCGGTTCCCGGTTGTAGTGCCGATGATGATGATGATGATGATTCTGGTCTAGACGCACGAATTTAACGCAATTTTTGAAGTGCTGTAAAAAAAAACAATCAATATTTTTACTATTCATTTTTTATAGGATGTTTATTAATATTTCAAGAATACAAAAAGTTAGCAGCTGATGAAGTGGGGGATCTCAAAAAGTTGGCACGCGACCATACCCACAATTCAACCCTCCTAGCAATCTGAAAAAAAAGATTAATAATTTACAGAAATGCCTCTATCGTTGGAACTAAAAAAAGTTGAAAAAAAAATTTATTTAACAAAATGGGGACTGCTTGAAAAAAAAATTTATTTTTGAACCACTTTTTTTTTAGATTCTCGAATTTTTTAAAAATAGTTAACATTGAAATTTGGGGATGAGAATAGTTCATGCAATAGAAAAGCCTATAAAGAAGACACACTAAATTTGAAGTAAATCGGTTCATTAGAACTTGTGATACCGTGTCAATAGATTTCCTTTGGCCAGCATTCTTAAAACTATAAACTATAAAAAAATATAAAAAGAAAAAAATCATTTTTTTTCAAAATTCTAGACCAGAATACCACCTTAACGTGGGAAACATGTTATGGACTTCAATAATTACCCAAGCCGTTGCATGATTATGCAACAGCGTCGTTTGATTCGGCTTGTTGTTGCTAACCACATGGATTGGAATTTCTGGTGGAAATCTCATGGTTTTCTTGGAGTGCCGTTTTGCCGACGCAAGGATTTGGATTGGCCAAAACTATCCATCCTCGAGGACTGGAGTAACTGAAATCAATTTGCATAGAATAAAGAATTCAGGTATGCGTCCGTTATTGCAACATGCTTTTCAGATGAATAGGTAAGTAGGAGAAATTAGGATTGGTTTGACATGCTGTTGGCGGTCGAAATTAGGCGGAAATAGTGGGTTGGTTCTCCATGTATTTAGAGAACCCCCACAGGCTCTCCAAAAACATATTTCGCTACGTAATGAACTTAACAATTGGCGTCTCTTAAGTCGAAGTTTCACTATCTTTAGTGAAAATAATAGAGCGGATTCCCCGCTTAGAAATCGAAACACTAGCATATTTGTACACAAGGATGAACTGACGGACATTCTTAGATCAATTAAGAACAAAAAATCTTCTAGAATAGATAGTATTCCAAACATTGTTCTAAAGCATTTATCTCTTGAAGTAGTGAAGCTTTACCATATTTTGTGCAATAACGCTCTAAATAATGCATACTATCCAACTCGATGGATATCTGCAGTAGTCCATCCCATCCCCAAAAAGGGCAAGGGCAGGAGCAATCCAGCCAATCTTCGCTCGATTAGTTTACTTCCGAACATCAGCAAGGTATTCGAGAAAATTATAAATAAAGCATTGACTAACTGGTGTGAGGAAAATGGTATTATTCCGAACAACCAGATTGGTTTCCGATCGCAACATGACAGTTCATCCTGCGACAAAACTTGTTTCCGACATACAGTGGAACAAGGCGAAGCGGCAATGCACAGGGGCCTGTTTGGTTGACTTTGAAAAGTCTTTCGAAGCCGTATGGTTAGAAGGGCTGGTATATAAGTTATCAAATCTAGGTATACCCGAATATTTGTTATACATTATCTACGATATGATAATGGGTGAATAATTTGTGGTGAAATGTGGAGATATAATCTCTAACAAGACCTTGCACCTCAAAAACGGCCGAGGACAGGGAGCAGTGAAATCTCCCATTTTATTCAACATTTACACTGGTGATCTAGTGGGTTCTCTCAACCATGCAATTGCGTATGCCGACGACATTGTGGTGTATAGATCTGGAGAAAAGATTGATGTCATCAACAGACTTCTTCAAAATGATTTCAACAAAATCAAACGTTTTTACGACAACTGGAAATTAAAAATAAATTTCCAAAAACCAGAGACTATCCATTTCAGAACGCCCTTGTCCAATTCTTCAAGGGATACAAAACGGAATTGGAAAACATTTTCCATTGCAGGACATAACAATCTTCCTCTACAAGTAAAAACTGTAGTCAGATACCTTGGAATCTGGCTTGATCAGTATCTTTACTTTGATAAGCATACAGCAGCTGCTCTTACAGCAGCTAAAAACGCATTTGCAATGACATGGAGTCTCTTCCGTAGTAGTCTTCTTGACCCCAAGGTGAAAATAATTTCATAGTCGGCATTCACCCGACCAATATTAGTGTATGGCTGCCCGGTATGGTATAACATATCTCCATTTTATATGGAGAAGTTTCGGGTGTTCGAGAGGCAGTGTTTGCGTTCCTGCCTCGGAATGTATAGAACCCCAGAGTCGCAGTATAAGAAATTCTATCCCAATAAATTCCTGTATGACAAATCAGGACTAAACAGAATAGATAACTTCTTTATCAAGATTATTCGTGGTCAGACAACAAGGGCAATGCGCAGTGAAAATGATCTCATTTCGGGAGCATTCTATCCCAATGATATGTATATGGAGAGTACTCCCCAGAATGGGTTCATTCCCTCCAGAAGCGTTCTTGGATAAAAAAGGACTTATCCAAGACAAACGCGGAGTCCCTATTATTTACCACACTTTCCGTGGTGCCAGAGATGAACGAATTCTCCACGATAACGATATCTCTTCTGGGGGTCTATAGTTGGATGCTGACGTACGGCACGGGCTTCACTCTCACCCACCGACAGAAATCCGGGGAACGGCAAATAGTTGCGGGTAATGGCACCGGTAATGGTAAGCTCGCTACCACTTCGTGTTCTTTCTATTTTTCTTTGCTCATCCGGAACTCACAGGCAAGGAACAGTCACCATTGAGTCAGTTTGGATCGTCTGCAACTATTACAAGGGTTTGGCTAATTGGATCGTGCCTTGAAGTTAATCACTGGTAGCCACCCGGTGGAAGGTCGCACTTCGGGCACGTAACGAGCCACTGAGAATCTGATGCGAAACTGTCATCCGTAAGGAGGGAACACCATAAAACACTCGGGCTTCGTTGAACTTAGTTTTTCTTTTTATTTGTCGAAATAGTTTTTGTTGAAATAGCTTTTTTTATATTTCTGATGTTCTCTTAAATATTAGTTTATTGAATAATTTCCCCTTTTACTTAAGGTTATTTTGGGATAGTATTTCACTTAACCACGGTTCCCTGAGCGACTAATCTTGGTTTAATTTCCAAAGCGAAATTTTGTAATTGAACTCGATTGACAATGGATGAGGACTTTCGAAGATAACGTCACGAGACGCTTCACGACTTTCGGGATCTGGTGGTTGGGTAAATCCGCATGCTCCTAACAGTGACCCGAGTTGCGCCACACTATGTTACAAAAGGCTGTTTGATACGCGAGGATTGCCAAACATAAGGTGGCCAAAACGCACGTCACGTCCTGACAACGGATTCCCGAAATACACTACGTCAAACACCGGCTGAGTGGATCGGACGGAAACATTTGAAACTAAACAAAGTGCTTGCAGGCGGCGGTGTGGCCCTGGTGGCGGTTGAATCTCAACTGACTAATAAATAGAAAAAATCTATTTATCGTGTCGTGGCGGTTGAGCCATAGCTGAAATAAACTCACCGCCACTTACTAAGAATTTCGGGAAGAGTTCCTATGCCAGTATAGGGGGTTAGTTCCGGGGAATCCTCGCCGTATAAGCTGAGCTGGATTCGTTGGTTGTGTGTACCGTAAAATTGGTTTCGGTGGCATAGCCAAGTATGATCAAGGGTCTTGATCGTTGTGATGGTTGTTTCGCGGAAAATTAGCTGCCGCTTGGTTGCAAGCGAGAAGTATAGTTTAAGGAGGAAATGAACCGAAGTGGTTTTTGGGGAAAATGCGTACGGTTTGATTGTAGGGAATTGATGTGGTTTTACATCTTTTGGGTAGAAGAGGATCCGAAATGGTTTTCGGGGGAAATTGGAATTGCTTGCGTGCAAGCAAGGGATATAATTTAGAATTAACAAGCAATTTCGGGAAAATGTATGCGGCTTGGTGTAATTGGTGGTGATGATTAATGTTCCGTTGTAGGTTTGAATATGCGTTTTATTACAGCATATTGTGGGGTTATGTTTGTATGTATTTGTTTTTATAGGCTTACCTCCTTTTAGTGCCCACGATTGAAAGTCATTTCTCAGTTTTATTTATTTAATTATTTTATTTATTTAATATTTAATTTTGGCCGTCGCCTCGGCCTCTGGATCCCAACTGATCTCGAATCAGAAAAAAAAAAAAAAAAATGTGGCGAGAAGGCCGAATTTGGCGAGACAGGACATATGTGTCCTTCATCTTGTCTCTGACTTCTGGTCATCTGGCGATAACCAGAATCACCCACATCCGTGAGGATATTGGGCTCGGTCTCGCGGCATCTGAAAAGAGAAGAAAAAAGGCGGGTATCCAAGGATAGTGTGGACAGTGTTAGTCCAAGTGTTCTCTAACTACTTTTATAGAGGGATGGTGGGAAAGAAATCTTACAAGACCGGTGGGTCTTGGGTGCGGTAGTAAACGCAGATCACGTCTTTGGCGTCTGATAATCTGCTCTTTGGTCGGTGTGTATGTTTGTGTTTGTGCCGTCTTGTACTGTGCGTTCGTGTGTTTGGTTTGTTAATTGTAGACCCTATGGGATGGGTCCAGGAATCCTCTATTATAGAGGGGAATGTTGTTGGGAAGGGTGCTTTCTTCAGTTTTGTACTGAAGAAGAAATTGTGGGGGTTTGATCCGAAGAGATCGAGAGAGAGAAGGGTCAAGAACGCAAGAGTCCCGTACAAGTAGGTTCTCGCTGTTCTGAATGTTTTCGAGGTACTTATATGCTAATTGAAGCAAGTACTCGTCGATAGGGGTAATGGAGGCGCCTTCGTATAGGTGAGAGTTGGGGTAATGACGACCGTCAGGCCTTCTAGAATGATTGGTGCATCTTCTGAGGAGTTTCCTTTCGAAAACCCGAAGTCTTTCCATTTGAACCGAAGATATGCAGGACCATATGGGAAAGGCGTACGATATTCCAGATCGGATTAGCTGCTTATAGCAGAGAAGCTTAACTTTGGTGTCAACTTTGTTCCTCCACTTCAGGATGTTGTGCAGTTGCTTAGACCGACCATGGCCCCTTTGGAGAATGTGGGTCACATGTTTGATGAAATTCATTTTTGGGGTATAAGTGACCTCGAGATATTTCATCTTGTCCTGTGGTCTAATCGTAGTATCTCCCATTTTTATTCGAATATTCTGTGAATATCGAGAAGTAGGTTGGGAGTGTTTACTACTCAGAATTATGGCTACTGCTTTGGATGGATTAAGTCGGATTTTCCATCGACTGTAATACTGATACAGTTCGGCCAAGTGACGGTTGAGTCGATTTGTTGCGAGATTAGGGCCTTTGGTTGACGTGTACACCAGGACGTCATCCGCATAGCATATTTGGTTTACTCTCCCGTCCGCGGGGCGGGGAATATCGGAGGTGTAACTGATCTCGAATCCAAAATGCACTCCCCTTTTATACTCTGTGGCAACAGAGATTTGTTAAAAATATTACTTAAAAATTCCAAGAAGCCCAAACAAAATTTTGTGTGCTTCAATTGGAATAGGATTCCCGGAAGTGTATACGAATTTTATTTGAACAAATTCCCGGAAGGAGAAATCATGAAATGCATTTAGTATTACGCATTTCATAATGTTAGGATTATTAGGAATTGAATCAATGTACGATAAATGGATTTTGATTTAATTTGGTCGTGCATATGATTCAATTGGATTATGGGTGAGGTAATTAGGAATTTGAATCAATGTGCGGCAAACCAACTTTTGGTTTAACTTGTCGCTCATATGATTCACTTGGATTGGGATTATAGGTAAGTGGGTGAGAGTAGTGATTTAGGATCACTACAATATGTATTTCCGGGGAAATTAAGATTGGTTGGTCGCAAGGAGGGAATATGACTTAAGTAAAGAATTGACCGAAGCAATTTTGGGAAAACGTATGCCGGGATGATTTAGAATGTATTCTGTTGAATTGTATTCTGTTGGAAGTTTTGGGAAATGCTTTTCATTGCGGATTGGGAGATGAATTCTTGCAAGTTCGGGATGGATGCGCTTGCAGGTTTTGCATGGTTGCGAATGTGTGTATTGCAGGTTTTGAATGGGGAGTTGGGTTGAGGTGACGCGCTGTTAGGGGCCAAGGTTGGTTGGCATTGTGGGTTGGTTCTCCATGTGGTATAGAGAACCCCCACACTCGAATATTCCAAATCGTCCGCGTTTTAGTATGCTGATCGGTGAAAGAGATAAGTCAAGAAGAGATCGATCTCATCCCAACTGGTGGTGGATCAGTGATGAGTAAGGACTATACGTCCCCAAACATAGTATGCCCCTCAGGCGCACCGCTTTCCTTCCCCCTATCCCCAATTCCCTATTATTTTGTTTTTATTTTTATTTACAATTTTATTTTTATTTTTCATTTTTTTTTTATTTTTATTTGTATTCCTTGTTTATGTTTGTACCCCCCCTATATATGTAATTGAAAAAAAAATTTTATAAATAATACATGATATAGAAAGAACAGAATAAATTTTAAAAGAAAACAAATCAATTATTGTGACATGTTATAAAAACACTAGTTATTGTAAGCCGAAAGGCATAAGAAAAATGATAATGTATAATTTAGAGTGCTTGCGAAGAGCCAGTAAGTTAATGTAAGAATTATATTTGTAAAATAGAAGTTAACATTTAGTCTTAAGTAAAATCTCTAATTGAATTGCTAAATAAATGTGGAGATAAAATTAAAAAAAAAATACTAAAAACTCTCCAAAAACGCAGACAGAGGTGCGAAAAAGAGGAATGGAATGAGTAGGGGGTTTTCCCACACTGCACATCACTCGCGTGTATATCCCCGCATTTTTCACAGCAGTAAGACGCGTGTGTGGAGATACGTTTGTTTGTTTAGGATCCTACAGTAAGACTTGTCGTGCGAACCGATAGTGCAATTGGGTATCTTGTGTATATTTAAGATTCCCAAAACGGATTGCACAACTGATCCGATGGTACGGATCACGAGGCAGAAGCGCACGTGCTTTTTCGTTGGCGGTCTTAAAACGTGTGACCCAATTGATTAGCAAGAAATGACCACATTCAAAATATAAAAGCAAAAAATAAGTTTGATCTGCAAATTCTGTGCATGCGATATGAATGAGATAACAACAATTAAGTCGTAACTCATACCACCAAGACATATAAATTAAAAAAGTATAAGCTTTAGAATATCGTGATTTTACTCATTTCTACAGTACTTAAACCACCTACTTTTTTTCTCGTTTCAGAAATCACAAATTCTTTCTATACCTACCCACCTACCTATGGCATTAGATTTTGTGGCGGGTTGCGCAGGAGGTGCGTATTATATTTTTATACACCAACACAAGTATCCCCTTACGATAATTTGACCATTCCTAGATTCCTTTTCAATAAGATATCATTAACTAAGTGTAGCCAAAATTTCTAGGTGCTGGTGGTCTGGTTGTCGGTTACCCATTCGATACTATAAAAGTTCACCTACAAGCGCAAGATGTGAATAATCAACAATACCGAGGAAATTTACATTGCATGAAGACCATCATAGCTAAAGAGGGTGTTATGGGCCTTTTTCGAGGAATGTCTAGTCCTTTATACAGCATTGCTGCAATTAATGCCATCGTGTTTGGAGTTTATGGAAATATGCAACGCAATTTAGAAGACCCCGATTCGGTTTGGTCACACTTTTTGTGTGGAGGTGTAGCAGGATTAAGCCAAAGTATAGTGTGCTCTCCAGTAGAGCTCGTTAAAACAAGATTGCAACTCCAAGACAGTTTACCATCTAAAGTTCGTCACAAAAGTTCTTTTGCATGCTTGTTGTATATATTTCAAACCGAAGGAATACGTGGTGTTTTTCGAGGTTTAACTATGACTACAATAAGAGATGTTCCTGGTAAGATCATAAAAATCGACTTAAATTATTTAAAGACAATACAATTTTCCTGAAGGATTTGCAATTTACTTTGCATCTTATGAGTATTTGATGCAACAAGTGGGAGAACCGTCTGCTATCACTACCCTCTTAGCTGGAGGAACAGCTGGCAGTATTTCCTGGTTTATAAATGTTCCAACGGATGTTGTCAAGTCACTATTACAAGCCGACGGAATGACGGATACAATCAAATATAATGGGATATTAGATTGTATTCGTAAAAGTTATGCTTCCGGAGGTATACCGTTCTTTTTTCGCGGTCTATCAGCTACAGTTTTACGTAGCTTTCCCTCGAATGCGGTGTGTTTTTACATTGTATCTGCAATCATGAAATTGGGTTCCTGACAACATTTGTAACTTGAAGCTAACCGATGACATTTTGTACGCAAGAAAGAAAAGAATTTCTCAACCAACTCTTTTTATCTATGATTATTGTAAATAATCTGAGAACTGAGTAGTTTTGAGATCTATTTACGCTAGGTGGTATATTGAATACGCTCATTCTGATGCCTTCTATAATGAAAGAGTTCTGTCTCACTCTTTGTGTGATAAGGTAACACTGATAAATCAATGATTTGTTACACATCTTACTTGTAATTATAAAAAAATCTCTTTGTGTAATTATTTAATAAAAAAATTTCAAGTTTTGTAAAATATATCAAATTACTTTTTAAATTTTCCCTTTTTTTCATTTTTCCAACACTTTTTATTTCCGTTTTTTTTCTTAGGTTCTAAATTATAGACTAGACAAATATGTTTAATTCTAGGGTAATTATCTTGTATGATAACTTACTGGTCCTACGCAAACGCTCTAAGTTAAACATGATATGACTATTGTGTAGTCTGCCTTTCGGCAACAGAACTCTATTTGTGGCTTTCTTCATCATCATCATCGGCACTACAACCGGAATCCGGTCTTGGCCTTATTTAGCAAGTCTCTCCACCGGTATCCGGTCCATATCTGAGACTTGTTAAATTGTCCATAATAATTTCTTTTTCCGGCAAGGTTATTAGCTTTGCGGCGAAATTTGTGGCTTTAGTTATGAATATTTGTACGATAAAGAAAAACTAGAAAGAGTTTGTGCCAATTTTTTTTCTTGTTTGTACTTAAAATTTAACTTACCTCTTTTTTTTTATTTATTTAAAAAACTTAACTTAAATCCTATACTACCCTAATTCTAGAAAAGCTAAGCCTGTGTAAGCTGGCTGATGATGCAGTTATTCTAACAAGATAGGTACACAGGTCTTTATTTGCCATTCAACCACCAAAAGTGTTGGTGCTGTTGTTATTATCGTCCTGGTCTTTGTGGGAAATAGCCCTACTAAAGCCCAAGAGCTCTTCTTCGGTGCGCGTGACTTCCGGATCGTAGCATAATCGGTGGTCTGTAGTATCCCACTACATAACCCCATTTAACACCATCCTATTAACGCACAAAATGCGCTGTTAATGTAGTGTCTCACTACATAACCCCATTTGCACACGATCAATTAATACAATCAATATCACATATTCAATTAACGTTCATATCGCACGCGTTGGGATACTCATAATATTCATAATTGTCCACTTGTAACGCATTCTCATTTTTCAAACCACACGCTAAATTGCTTCGTATTCAAAACGAGTAATTCGACCAGCATGGAACATTTTCGCACGGTCTCATATTACGCATGCATTTCGTACACGAGAACAGGTGTCACACTGTGTAATTAGTTTACAAATTAGACAAATTTAACGAGGCAATAGTTGTCTTCAACTGAGTTAACAGTGCATACTTCGACGACACACGTCATAATGATCACGGTTTCATCACACCAAATACCCTACACAACCTAGTTAAATCTCGAAACCCTAAGAAGTCAGCCGTTATCGACAACATTTCGTAACACTCGTTGCGAATGCTTCATTCCTTATTCTTTATAAAGCTCTCCATTCTGTTCAACCATGCCTACAACTTGGGGTACTTTTCTTAAGCTTGGAAGTATGCTATTGTTTGTCCAAGAGCAAAAGTTAGGAAACCAATGTATCGCCCCTCAAGCGTTCGCCCCATCTCGCTCATCACTTCATCATCATTATCATCATCGGCACTACAACCGGGATCCGGTTTAGCAAGTCTCTGCACCGGTATCCAGTCCAGAATTGTTAAATTGTCCATAATAATTTGTTTTTCCGGCCAAAGTCATTAGCTCTGCGCCATAACGCTCCTCACTTGGATGAGCAAAATATATGAAAAATGCATATACGGGGAGCTAAATAACTTTATCGGTGCCAGGAACCTAATACTTGATTTCCAATTTGGATTTAGAAGAGCGCACAGAACCACTATAGCTCTCAACATATTTCAAAACCACGTCTGCGTGCGCCTCTTTAATAAGGAACGCACCATTGCGGTGAGCCTGGACATTGAAAAGGCTTTTGACACGACGTGGATCAAAGATCTCGTCTTTAAATTATTGAACACAGGCCTGAGTAGGACGGTGTGTAGTATCTTCTACCAGTTCGTTCAAAACAGAACGCCTTCTCCTCCCCCCGCCTCGAACCCCTTTCACGGATGCTGAGACATGTCAACTCCAATTCCCCCTTGTTCGACTTCGACCTGTCTACCCATACTCAAGCACCTCCTCCTAAGCCATTTTCGCCACCAATCTTAAGCGGCGCTTCTACACTTTACTATAACCTACCCAGATCTCTCACCCCTACTCCTCCCTGCCTTCTTACTTTGTCCTGGTTACCTTAGGTTAAGCTTAGTTAAGATAGTTCTTAAGCTCTCTAGTTTGTAACTTATATATACTTTAGATATACAAGGTGGCGCAAAATTAATCACCCTATCGGAAGATGTTATAATTTTTGCAAATGGCGTCGTACGTCAATCATATTTGACATTTGTGAACTAGACAGGTGCAGTATACATACAGATAAGCAATGGAGTGGTATACTCCGCAAAAGCGTGGAATAATTGTGTCGATTTTTTTGACCAATAATCGGTCGGTGGTGTTAGCGAAAATCATCATAAGCAACGAGGCGCATTTTCACTCACGTTAATAAGTAAAATCTTCGTTTCTGGGGCACTGAAAATCCGCGTGTGATCCACGAAGAGCCATTACATCCATTCAAAGCCATTGTGTGGTGGGACGTTCACGTGGGAGGAGTGATTGGGCCGTATTTTTTTGAGGACGCCATCAGCAATACGGTCACAGTTACTGGCGAAGGGTACAGAGTCATGATAAACGACTTCTTACTGTCGGAATTGGATGAGCGGGGCTTGGTGAACATGTGGAGACTGTGAAGGAAGCGTTTCCTGGTCGCGTAATCTCCCGTTCCGGCGGTTTGGCATGGCCAGCAAGATCGCCCCATTTAACCATCCCAGACTTCTTTCTTTGGGGCTACTTGAAGTCGCGGGCTTATGCCAACAAGTCCCAGACAATCGCAGCCCTTAAAGAGAATATTCAACAGGAATGCGAACAGTTATCACCGGAAATCTTGCGGAAAGTCATGGAAACAGCGATAAAACTGGTACAAATGTGTATCAACACTGGCGGCGGCCACTTGACGGATATTATCTTTCCCACTTAACAGAGAAAATTGTAAAATTCTAAATAAAGATTTCCGTCGCTCAAAATCATTTTTGTTTTATATACTAAAAAAGTAATTCAAAAACAAA
Organism: Microdon myrmicae; assembly: GCA_963931805.1. NCBI lineage: Eukaryota > Metazoa > Arthropoda > Insecta > Diptera > Syrphidae > Microdon > Microdon myrmicae. The sequence goes on from OZ007497.1 coordinate 204,739,517, forward strand.
ATTGGATGATTAATTTTGCGCCACCCTGTAATTATGTTGCTTCAATTAAGCCAATAAATGGGCTGGTAACCCCACTAAACTTTACACGTCATCTAAAAGTATTCAAAACTCAAACTCGTAACAAATCGACAACCGTCACCTGGACGAATTGTATCAGTATTACAGTCGATGGAAAATACGACTTAACCCATCCAAAGCAGTAGCTATAATTCTGAGTAGTAAACACTCCCCACCCGCTTCTCGTTATTCACAGACGGACATCCTGCAGATATCATGATAAATAATGGAACTTTGAGAGGTTCGTCATCGCATAACCGGGCTCGCTCTCGAGGCTCGGCCCACGCTCGACTGGTGACGACATTTTGTAACATCAGGGGCATCGGTTTCACCAATACCAATGTAAACGGCGTCCACCAATATTTGCAAACAACGAAACCTGATATCCTTGTCCTAACTGAGACCCAGGTCGATTCGACAACTGATTTGACATATCTTCGTTGCTCGGGATACGACTGACATTCCAATCGGGCTTGCCAGAGAATGGAGGCGTTGGAACCCAATAATATGGACATCATATGGTTGAGGGTCGTGCTGAGGAATTCCGTTAAATTTCTTTGTTGTCTTTACCGCTCCCCGAATGACGATCGCGAACATCTTACGAACATCTTTCATATACCGTCGACTGGATACAGATCAACCACCCAGCTTCTGAAATTGTTGTCCTTGGTGATTTTAATGTGCACAATTCCGGCTGGTTGTTACATTCTAATAGAACCGACGAGGCTGGCAGGCTGGCGGAGATGTTTGCTACGAGGGTTGCCTCTTATGTTTCGGGATTTGGCAACCCGAATTGCAATTCGGCAATTGACAGTTCTGTCGTAAAGTTGGACATTTTTGAGGTTATTCGCACTCAGAACGTTTTGACATACGAGCGCTATTTGTGTTGTTTACAGTAACTTAAAAGATTCATCTCGGCCCAAAAATGGAATTAAATCGTCAACATTTTCGTGCGATTATTTTTTACAACTTTCGGCGTGGATTAACTCAGCAACAGTGCATGGATGGCCTTAATTCAATTTTTGGCGATGAAGCTCCATCAAGGACCAGTGTTTATCGATGATATGGTGAATTCAATCGTGGTCGGAGTTCACTCCAAGATGAATTTCGTAAAGTTCGTCCAAAATCAGTTGTTGCTCCGAAAACCATTGATGCTGTGCGCGAACTGATATTGGAAGATCGTCATGTGACCTATCGTGAGATTGAGACAACCTTAGGCGTTAGTGGGACCAGCATACATTCAATATTGCATAAACATTTGACTGTCAAAAAAATTTGTTCGCGTTGGATCCCACACAATTTGTCAATCACCCAAAAAAAGGCTCGTGTCAATTGGTCGAAAGAAATGCTCAAAAAATACGGTCGCGGTGCTTCGAAACACGTCTATGACATCGTGACAGGTGATGAATCGTGGATTTACGCGTATGAGTCCGAAAGTAAACAGCAGTCGACTGTCTGGGTGTTTCAAGATGAGCCAAATCCAACAAAAGTTGTTCGCGCACGAAGCACTTCCAAGCAAATGGTCGCCTGTTTTTTCGGAAAAACTGGACATGTCGCAACCGTACCACTAGAACAACGCAGAACAGTCAATTCTGAGTGGTACACAACCATTTGTTCGCCAGTTGTCTTCCAAGAAATCAGGAAAACCAACCGCCGAAGACGGATCACTCTTCACCACGACAATGCGAGCTCTCACACGTCGGCTGCGACAATGCATTTTTGAGCACCCAAAACATCGATTTGATGGGTCATCCGCCGTATAGTCCTGACTTGGCACCGAATGACTTCTTTTTATTCCCGTACGTAAAAAACAAACTGAGAGGTCAACGTTTTTCGACACCTGAAGAAGCGGTTGCTGCATTCAGAATGCATGTGTTGGAGATACCTCAATCAGAGTGGCAAAAGTGCTTCGACAATTGGTTCAAACGCATGCAAAAGTGTATAGATCTTCATGAAGAATATTTTGAAAAACAATAAAGTGATTTTCGATGATCAATATTTGTTTTTGTTCTCTAATCCCGAAATATAAACCCTCGTATAAGCCACAACTTGACTTAACTCGTGGAGGAGCCAACGCGAGGGCCGGATGCCCGAGGCGATTATGCGAACACCCTGGATGTGTTTTTGACATCCGAACCGAGTATTTATACCGTAGAGGTTTCTGCGCCACTGGGAAACTCAGATCACTGCTTGGTATATGTGTTACGGACCGACCTTGAGTCCAGGTCCCCCCAACATCCACTAATCCCCCTTCGTTAGTTTCCCCTCTTTACCTATAAAAGGTAAACTACTTTATGCAAATTCTACTTGGCAGAGAAAATAATAATAACCGACGTTGGTGTCGAATAATAAAATAAAACGTCAACGGCAAAAAAACAAATATCATTCGACGTAAAACCAACTATGAAGCGACAAGCTCTAAGAAAGTAATTAAATAGAAATAAAAGAAAATACAGACAAACTCTAAGAAAGTAACTAAAGAGAAATAAAAGAAAATACAGACGGATTGGAATTAAATTACTGAAGCACAAAAAAATAGAAGAAGTTATCAAGCGACAAGCAGCTGAACAGAAAGAGAAAGCCACTACGGCTAAACAGGGGAGCAGTACCGCAACGCCCCCTGCACCCAGTCGCAGCACACCCCAGCAGCCGAACAATCAACAGCGGAGACACCAGTACACGGACGCTCCCCAATAAGTCAAGATTACTCCAAGTAAGTCCCACTCAGTTACTTTAAATTATAATAACCACTATATTATAATATTGTTATAAAACCACATAACATATGTCGCGCAAGCCCTTGCATATCAAGCGAATAACCGGTGTAGGCAGCTTCGCCATGTATGGAAGTATGGGGCCGCTAACTGGGTCGATTTGCGAGATTTCTTCGCATCCTTTCCATGGTCCGAGGTGTGCTTCGGAAACTCCGATGTTAACGCTTGCGCGAAGTCGGTATCAGAGATTATTCTTCTGGAGGTTGGAGCTGTATATTCCACATTCCATCAAACGAAGTTCGTCTGATAAGCCTTGGTTTGACAAAAAATGCGAGCTGATTGCAGCGGCACAAATAGAGCTTTAAAGCAATGGCGCAGAACGAATTTTGTTAGAATCAGAAAGGCGTGCAACCAGACGATTGATACTGCGAAGAAAGCTCACAACGACAGGGTGATCAATAAACTTCTTCGGTGCCCAAGTGGTTCGCGCTCCTACTGGTCAATGGCAAAAGCTGTCCGCGGTAACTTCGCATCCTCCTCATTCGTTGGGCACGAATTCAAAGGACAAAGCCAATGTGTTCACGAATTTATTTTCCGCGAATTCAAACCTCAACCCCGGCCTTTTGGAGCCACCTGTGATCTCGCCGGTACGGTCTTCGATGCGGGATGTGAGATTTCGTCCGGGCACTATTCAACGCATCCTACGTGAACTGGATTGTAGGAAGACAACCGGCCCGGACGGAATACCAGCAATAGTCCTTAAGAACTGTGCTCCAGAACTATCGCCGGTTCTCGGCAGGCTCTTCCGCTTATCTTATGCACGGAGGACCTTTCCTGCCTGCTGAAAAATCGCTCGAGTTCAGCCAATCCCAAAGACGGGAAAAAACTGTCTCCCACAAAATTACCGTCCGATAGCATTACTGTCTATTTTATCTAAGGTAATGGAAAAAGTCATCAATACAGAGTTGATTAAGTATTTGGAGTGCAACGGAGTTCTGAATGATCGTCAATACGGTTTCCGTGGAAGGCGGTCCACGGGAGACCTTTTGACACTTATAACCGATATGTGGACATCTGCGATTGAACGGCATGGTGAATCAAGGGCGGTCGCATTGGATATCTCCAAGGCTTTTGACCGCGTCTGGCACGGGGCATTGCTGAGCAAACTTCGTTCATATGGACTTTCCCAACAGCTTTGCGACTGGACGAGGAGCTTCCTCGAGAATCGATCGATTCGGGTTGTTGTGGACGGCGAGTGTTCGGATCTGTATCCTGTTAATTCAGGAGTGCCCCAGGGTTATATTTTGGCTCCAACCTTGTTCTTGCTTCACATAAATGATTTGTTGGAGACAACGGATAACAAAGTTTTCAGTTTTGCGGATGATAGTACGCTTGTTTCCTCCTTTTTGAGTGTTCGGCCGATTGGTGCATCTGCGTCGCATCAGCTGAGATGTATACAGATTGACTCTCTGAATCGGGATCTATATAGGGTCCTGCAGTGGAGAAGGGCCAATCTCGTCTACTTCAATGCAGCGAAGACACAATACACAACATTCACAAAGAAAAGTGGATCATCGGTTCCACAGCTGATGATGAATTGCCAGGCCCACGAGGCTGGGGAAAGTTTGAAATTGCTCGGCGTCACGGTCTGTGGGAATGTATCATGGCATAAACACGTGTCGAGTATCGCCAGGTCAGTCACGGGAAAACTGAGCTATCCTTTTAGACCCAAGAAATATTTTACTCCGGCCGAACTTCTTCTCCTATATAAATCCCAAATTAGACCCGCGCTCGAATATTGCTCTCATGTTTGGAGCTCGGCTCCTAAACATACCCTCGACCTACTTAAGAGCATACAGGGACAAGCGATCCACCTGATCGGGGACTCGGCGCTGACGTCGGGACTACAGCCGCTATCACATCGAAGGCGCGTACCCGACCTCTCTCTGTTTTACAGATATTATCACGGGTACTGTTCTTCGGAGATTCTTGGTATTGTTCCACGCAATTCGGCTTATATGCGCTCCATAAGACAATCCGACGGATCGCACCCGTTTGTGGTTCATCTCCCGACGGCGCGAACATCCCTGCATCAGAACTCGTTCCGTTACAGAGCGGGGAAGCTGTGGAACTCCCTTCCCACGTGAGTGTTCCCGGAGTGTTACAACCTGCAACTGTTCAAAAAGAACTGCAACAGTTATTTGATGACATCTCGGGGTGCCGTATCGTCGCTATAGGTTCGCCTCTCCCGAGAGAAGTCTATTAAAAGAAAAAAAAAATTCCAGGACTATTTAGCCTATGTAGTATATATACATCCATCCATCTTTTATGTCGGTATGTACACAGTGAATAACTTTGACATTTATCAACTAATCAACTTGAGTAGATATGTTTTTGAAACGTCAATTCAGTACGATTTCATCCATTAATCGTTTCTCACTGAAACAACACTCCGAAATAGTGACACTGTACATTGAAAACCCAACCTGCATATTGTCGATAATATCGTGACAAGAAGCCCCATCTGATAACACTATTCGTCGTTTTGTGTCGCATTTTGTTGGGCACGTGACAGTGGGAGATCGGCGACATGCCGTTCATAAACGCCCAAAACGTTCCAATGAACTGGTTGAAGCGGTAAGAGGGAATATTGTCGAGAACGCACTTGTGTCGTATCGTCACCGCACTCAGTATTTTGCCATCAGTAGAACCACCTTGTGGGGTTTTTTGAAGGATGATTTTTATTTGTTTCAGTATTTACGGATGAACTGACTCAAAGAATATTGCCGATAGACTGTCCACGTTGCTGGGAATACGGCCAAACAGTTGCATATCGGAAAAAAATGTGGAGCACCCATATATTCGGAAATATACTCAAACATTTTCAAGGCGAAATTTAAAGTCCTTTATACATTACAGATGTGAAATGGAGCGCACTACAAGTTGCCTTGTAGCGTTCTACGAACGCACAAGTCTACTCAGGTAAGGTTCCTATCTTCAAAGAACGTACTTACCTGAGAGCGTTGCACGCGCCCACAGACGCGTGCCCCAAAGTCCCACGATAGGGCCTGCAACTCGCAGCCAACGTTGAGACCGACACCAAAAAGCAAGGAACTGAACGTCCCCAAAGCTTTTTAGGTTAAGCTCAACAATTATAATTCTCCATACCTAAAACCTACGACCTGAAACAAGGAGAAACATCCATGCATCCTTCGACGTGTGCAATCGCAAGCTAAGTGAATGCCAGCACCACAAGTCGGCAACCCTGAACATCTGCACGAGATGCAGGGAATTACAATTAAAACAATTAACCGACCAACGGACGTGGTGCGGTTGATCTAAACATTAGATCACCCAAATATTCACCGCAAACAAAGGACCGCATTCCTTAGCCTCGTAACCACCCAGATGGCGCGAAAAACCAAGCATCACGTAACTCCAAACAATACTTTGTTTGAAGTTTTACGAAGGCCAGCTGCAATAAATAAATACGGCACAGCATTGCGCCGTTGCCACTGTCCGCCAAGCAGAAATGCATCAGCGGAATGTTTGTTTTTCACACCATGTGAAAAACTCTCTTGGATTTCAAATCCAATAGATACCAGCGGACTAGACGTCCAGGCGATCGTCAACACCAGATGGTCGACCTAACCAAGCAGCGTGGGAATAGAACCCACCGTCAACCACGACGGTGAAGCTTCCACATGTATGCGTGAGAATTTTCTCCTTACAGGAAATTGTGTCTGCACAACTGCAGATACAAAACACACAGGGACTGAAAAAAAAGAGTATCCGATAGGTTAAGTAAAATTTTGATCGTCAACGCGACGAGTCGTCTATATCGAACGGTGGAGAAGAAGAGTCTTTTTCGAGGTAGGACAAGTAAAGAAATGTCGAGGTTTCACCAACTTTTAAATTATATCGTGTGTTGAAGGAACTATCCGCTTTGTGCAAAAACTCTTTAAGTGTTTTTGAATTAAATTGTACAATTGTGTAAAGATTCACATATAACTCATTTTTTTAGTGTTTCACCGCGATAGAAAAGAACAGTATTAGTTTAACGTTGCTGCTTATAAACATTCATAAATAAAAGGAAATTAAATTGTACAATTGTGTAAAGATTCACATATAACTCATTTTTTTAGTGTTTCACCGCGATAGAAAAGAACAGTATTAGTTTAACGTTGCCGCTTATAAACATTCATAAATAAAAGGAAATTGAATAAACGCTTCCTAAAAACAATTTGCCTGAGTTTCATTCTTGTGCTGTATTTGTTGTGTATGTATGTTTTCTCTGCGGCAAGCAGTGTTCGGCGGAAGACTACAGCTAGAACAGAATCCGCCAAAGTGGTGACATCCCGACGAGGGAAAGTGAACAGAACACGCCGCGAAAAACAATGTAAAGAAAAATACACACGGTAAATAAAAAAAAAAAAACTAGAAGCGAAAAACAGTGCCGAAACTCAAGGATGAACATAAGCACCCAGTAAAGCGAAGTGCCAGTGACAGCGACGACACCACCGAACTGCAGCCCACTTTCGCCCCACGAAGCCCAACAACGCAGGACATCTCCAAAAAAAAAAAAAAAAAAAAAGCCGCAAGTCATTTTATTCTTCCTTTATATTATAATAAAAGAGTCATTCATATTTTAAAATTGATTAAGCTCCTTCTGAGAAAAACCGAAATGTAGTAAGCTCCTTCCGAGCAAAAATTCGAATTTTAATGCACACTAAAACAATTTCCTTTTTTATCATATTCTTCTTTTTCCTTTCTTAGTCTGTAGTGCAGTAAACAAATTGTGATACATATATATATATATCCTACTTTAATTTCTTGTGCGAGCTCCCTCTGAGTCTCATAGTGCAGATAAAATATTTTTTTTTTTTTGTGTGTGAAAAATTTATGAAGCTCCTTCAGAGCTGAAGTGAGAAATCTGTGTGAAACTCCATCCGAGCCTTAAAGTCCTTTTAAAACACGGCGCGTAGCTCCTTCTGAGACGCCGTTAAGAAAAAGATATTTACGTAAGATTAAATCATGTCAAAAAAGAATCATGGTAATACGGCCAATAGCGGCTGACTTATGTTAGGACATTATTATTTTTAGTTCCCGAGCATTAGACAGTGGCCTCCTTCGTATCCAATCGGAAGGCGAGAATTATACGCATTTCCTGTCAGCTTATTTCAAGCCATATATATAGAGATTTTTGTAAGCTCCTTCAGAGCGGAAATAAAAATATTACTAAAGAAAGCACAAATCCAAAATATTAAATAGAAATTTGGTAAGCTCCTTCAGAGCCTGAAGCACACACGAACTAACGACACACTCGGCATTACTTTCTCGTAAGAACGCGAAATAAAGCGAAATTAATCCCCCGAAATAAAATCAACGCAGACATAGCTGCGCATCCGCGAAAAACCTTGATAGTTCTTACCTCCTCGTACTGCTTGTCCTCCTCCGAACGGAAAAGTTTCTCTCTGTCCGCTGCCAGCACAGTCGAACAACACGTAGGATCCTCTGGTGTAGGCCCACCCTTTTTACTACCTTTGGAAAATAGATAGAATCCTTTTGTGCTAGGCCTTTTCCCCTGTCATATCTTTGGAACCAGCAGGTCGTTTTACCGCGTTCCACTCGAAAAAACTTCTCGAAAAAAGTAAACGCGAACCTCTCGTTAACAAGCGATCCGCACACCGAGCGACAGATTTTCGACGCGAAACTTTTGAAAGTAGATGCCAACCACAAGGTCGCAAGCTTCGATACAGAAAGCGAAAACGTTGAGAGGAAATATAATCGCTCTCCCACAGAGAAAATTAACGCGAGACCTCCCCAAGTCGACATTAACCACCAGGTCGAAAAGCGCGGTTCAAAAAACGCAAATGGCAAACGACGCCCGACCTTCGCCAACGACATCACAGGCTCCTGCCCTCCGTCAAGAAGCCGACATCCCATTCCAGGCGGACCACCGCCCACAACTGCGTAACGCAATATTACCGGACTTCACGTCCGACGACCCAGACTACTGGTTCGGTTACGCCGAAAGGGTTTTCAGAGTGGAAGGAATCACCGACGAGGAAGTGAAATTCCTCGTGGTAACACGGGTACAAGACCCAAAATTAATTCCATATGCGAAGTGTCTGATAAAAACCCCATCTCCGCAACCGTACACGGCGTTTAAAGAGATGGTGACTAACGCCTATAGTGAAACGCCGCAAAATCGCTTGCGACGTTTATTACGGTCGACCGACACCTCTGGGATGCGACCATCCCAGCGCGCCGCCTATTTCCGTGCGCTGGCCGGCACGGACATGTCCGAGACAGCCTTAACGGCTATATTTCGAGAATCTTTACCAGAATACGTTCAGGCAATCGTCGCGCCTCTAGCCGAATCTGGTCTCGACGAGCTAGCGCGACACGCCGAGGCAGTAATGGCCACGGATAGATCCCGAACGGATCTCCAATTCCTTCCGGTAACGAACCCCGCGCAAAATCCACCTCTGCCCCAACCACGAACCTCCACGGTAACGTGCACTCATGCAACACAAACGAGCAATGAGATAGAACGCTTAGGCAGGCAGGTCCAGCAGTTGCAAGCGCAACTGAATAACCTCAGCGTGGGGAACAATTCATGGCCTGGCCGTGACAGATCACGGCGACGAAGCAGGTCGCGTGAAAACTTTAGACGCGGGCGCGGTAGATCGCGCACCCCAACCAACGAAAACACCTTGGGCAGGTGTTACTTCCACCACCGTTTCGGGGCACAAGCCAGGAAGTGCAGGCAACCCTGCAACTGGTCACATGTGCCAGCAATACAGGCTAGTTCTTTAAACTAGAACTGCCGACCGTAGAAGAAGCGCAAACGGCCGGCAACCCCCAATTAAGTCGCTTGTCAATATACGATTCGAAGTTAAATATGGACTTCATTATTGACACAGGTGCGGATATTTCCGTTCTTCCGCGCTCATACGCACCTGCCACTCGGTTGCCGGATGAATTGAAATTGTTCGCCGCGAACAATACCCCTATCAAGACATACGGTAGGAAGTTAATGACACTAAAAATAGGCCTACGTCGACCAATTCGATGGTACTTCGTAGTAGCCGATGTCACCGATCCTCTAATAGGGTCGGACTTGCTGCGACACTATAAACTAGTAGTGGACGTAGCACGTAATAGACTGATGGACCCGTTAACGTCTCTTTCTCAGCCAGTAAACGCAAAGGCGGGAAAGGCATTAACGTTAACGTGCACAACCGCAAACGGTCCATTCAGCGATCTGTTGCGCGAATTTGCGGACATTACAGTTCCGCTTAGTAATCCCCGACGCGCAAAAGCCGGCGTTTTTCATCACATTGAAACGCGCGGCCCCCCAGTGAGCCAACGCCCGCGCAGATTGGCTCCCGAAAAATTGCGTGAGGCTCGTGCAGAATTCGAGTATATGCTCGACTTAGGAATCTGCCAGCCATCCGATAGCCCTTGGGCGAGCCCACTCCATCTCGTCAAAAAGAGCAACGGCGAGTGGCGTCCATGCGGTGATTACCGAATGCTGAACGCGGTGACGACACCCGATCGGTATCCGATAGCAAACCTGCACGACTTTTCTTATAAGCTGCAGGGGTGCGAAGTTTTCTCGACCCTCGACCTCACGAGGGCGTACCACCAAATTCCGGTGGCTCCCGAAGATATACCGAAAACCGCGGTAACCACACCTTTTGGACTATTCGAGTTCAAGGTGATGACATTCGGTCTCCGAAATGCAGCGCAAACGTTCCAGCGCTACATAGACTCAGCTCTCCGCGGACTTGACTTCTGCTATGCGTATATCGATGATATACTCATAGCATCGAAAAACATGACTGAACATCGCTCCCATTTGAAGCAAGTGTTCGAGCGCCTCCGAGATTTCGGCCTGGTAATCAATCCAGACAAGTGCCACCTCGGAGAAGCGGAAGTCAAGTACCTTGGCTATTGTATAAATGGCCAAGGCGTCCGCCCATTACAGGACAGGGTGGACGCACTAATGCAATTTCCTCGCCCCACGAACGTGCGAGAATTAAGGCGTTATTTGGGCATGCTGAACTTCTATCGCCCAACACTCCGAAACGCCGCACAGGTCCAGGCTCCTCTCAACGAATATCTAGTAGGAGCCAAACGCAACGATAAGCGACCAATTAAGTGGACCGAGTCAGCTGACCAAGCTTTTCGCTTATCGAAAGAGCAGCTGGCGAACGCAACTTTGCTTCGACACCCCATCGAAGGAGCCCCATTGTCCATACAGTGTGACGCTTCCGACACTGCAATTGGGGCCGTACTCGAACAAGAGTGCGATGGTAAATGGGAACCGCTGGGCTTCTTCTCAAAAAAATTGAACCCGACCCAGCGACGATACAGTGCCTACGACAGGGAGTTACTAGCGATTTACTCCGCAGTAAAGTACTTCCGGCACATGGTCGAAGGACGCCAGTTGACGATCAAAACTGATCACAAACCACTGGTGTACGCTTTCCGAAAGAAAGCGGGAAGTTCAACTCCACGACAGGAACGGCACCTGGATTTCATCGGGCAATTTAGCACCCGAATCGAATATGTTCCAGGTGCAGACAACGTAATTGCAGACGCTTTTTCGCGTATCGATGCAATTAAACTCCGTGCGCAAATCGATGATGCCGACTTGGCACAAGCGCAAGGAGAGGACCATCAACTCGAGTCCCTATTGAAAGCGGAGACAGCACTAGTTCTGCGTAAACTTCCTTTCAACGACTCAAAAGATGAAGTCTGGTGTGATGTATCGACAGGGACAGCTCGCCCCTACATCCCAGAAAAGTTTCGAAGGAATGTGTACGAAACATTCCATAACCCAGCCCACCCAAGCGGACGCGCAACCGCTGCGGCCGTCCGACGTAAATTCGTCTGGCCACATATGGCCAAAGACATCACAAATTGGGCACGTAATTGTTTGCAATGTCAACGTTGCAAAGTCGATCGACACAACGTGCTACAACCAGCACAGTTTAAGCTCCCCGAGGCACGATTCGCCCATGCACACATCGACATTGTGGGACCGCTTACGCCGTCGAGAGGTTACATGTACCTCCTGACGATGATCGATCGCTTCACTCGGTGGCCAGAAGCAGTGCCACTACGAACAGTGACCGCGGAGAATGTAGCCAAAGCATTCTATTCGACTTGGGTCACACGTTTCGGCGTCCCAGCCACTCTCACAGCTGATCGAGGACCACAGTTCGAGGCAGCGATTTTCAGGCAGCTGACCGATCTACTCGGCTGCCAACAAAGCCACACGACAGCTTATCACCCCCAGTCCAATGGGATGATTGAACGATGGCATCGCTCACTGAAAGCCTCACTGATGTGTCACGACGATAATCAATGGCTGGACGTACTACCGACAGTTCTTTTAGGCTTGCGCACAAGCATAAAAGAAGACCTGGGAGCCTCAGCAGCAGATCTGACTTACGGAACCAATCTGCGCCTCCCAGGAGAGTTCTTCGCCGATGGAGAACCACCGCTCGAACAGTTGCCAAATTTGGAAAACCTACGCAAACTTATGCGAAAGGTCAGGGCAACACCTGTCGCCAGACACGGTTCCAAGAGGATATTTGTTCACCCAGAGATGGACAGCTGCACGCACGTCTTCATCAGGGTGGACAAAGTTAGGAAACCTCTAGAACCGCCCTACGAAGGGCCATACAGGGTGCTGGATCGGATAAACAACCGTGTTTTCTCTGTAGACATCGACGGCAAGCCGTACACCGTCAGTGTCGAAAGATTGAAACCGTGCCACCTGGAACTACCACCAGATACCGTACTGGGAGAAGGGCATCAACAACCAGCGGCGGTAGCCGAAACCTGCCCCCTACGCCACCCAGCAGACTCCCACGAAACGCCAGGCACGTCAAATGTTGAGAATCAACCAAACCCTCGCGAAATGGTCGCGCGCGGGGCATCGGACATCCTACACGGACCGATAACGCGGCAGCGCGCCCGAGATCTGCGCGCACAAGAAGACGCTGCGAAGATTCTCAATGTACGGCAACCTGAAACCCCAACTTCTGACAAGCGAAAAAGAACGACGAACGCGCTAACTTTCGCTCCTCTACCACCCAAACACCGCCCAATACGGAAGGGAGCACGCTCGTAAAACTCAACTACACCCCCCAAGCAACTAACTACCTCATATCGTGACTACGTCACTAGGGGGGGAGTGATGTAGCGTTCTACGAACGCACAAGTCTACTCAGGTAAGGTTCCTATCTTCAAAGAACGTACTTACCTGAGAGCGTTGCACGCGCCCACAGACGCGTGCCCCAAAGTCCCACGATAGGGCCTGCAACTCGCAGCCAACGTTGAGACCGACACCAAAAAGCAAGGAACTGAACGTCCCCAAAGCTTTTTAGGTTAAGCTCAACAATTATAATTCTCCATACCTAAAACCTACGACCTGAAACAAGGAGAAACATCCATGCATCCTTCGACGTGTGCAATCGCAAGCTAAGTGAATGCCAGCACCACAAGTCGGCAACCCTGAACATCTGCACGAGATGCAGGGAATTACAATTAAAACAATTAACCGACCAACGGACGTGGTGCGGTTGATCTAAACATTAGATCACCCAAATATTCACCGCAAACAAAGGACCGCATTCCTTAGCCTCGTAACCACCCAGATGGCGCGAAAAACCAAGCATCACGTAACTCCAAACAATACTTTGTTTGAAGTTTTACGAAGGCCAGCTGCAATAAATAAATACGGCACAGCATTGCGCCGTTGCCACTGTCCGCCAAGCAGAAATGCATCAGCGGAATGTTTGTTTTTCACACCATGTGAAAAACTCTCTTGGATTTCAAATCCAATAGATACCAGCGGACTAGACGTCCAGGCGATCGTCAACACCAGATGGTCGACCTAACCAAGCAGCGTGGGAATAGAACCCACCGTCAACCACGACGGTGAAGCTTCCACATGTATGCGTGAGAATTTTCTCCTTACAGGAAATTGTGTCTGCACAACTGCAGATACAAAACACACAGGGACTGAAAAAAAAGAGTATCCGATAGGTTAAGTAAAATTTTGATCGTCAACGCGACGAGTCGTCTATATCGAACGGTGGAGAAGAAGAGTCTTTTTCGAGGTAGGACAAGTAAAGAAATGTCGAGGTTTCACCAACTTTTAAATTATATCGTGTGTTGAAGGAACTATCCGCTTTGTGCAAAAACTCTTTAAGTGTTTTTGAATTAAATTGTACAATTGTGTAAAGATTCACATATAACTCATTTTTTTAGTGTTTCACCGCGATAGAAAAGAACAGTATTAGTTTAACGTTGCTGCTTATAAACATTCATAAATAAAAGGAAATTAAATTGTACAATTGTGTAAAGATTCACATATAACTCATTTTTTTAGTGTTTCACCGCGATAGAAAAGAACAGTATTAGTTTAACGTTGCCGCTTATAAACATTCATAAATAAAAGGAAATTGAATAAACGCTTCCTAAAAACAATTTGCCTGAGTTTCATTCTTGTGCTGTATTTGTTGTGTATGTATGTTTTCTCTGCGGCAAGCAGTGTTCGGCGGAACACTTGAACACGTATAAATCCGCCAAAGCCTCCTGCACAAAAAGAATTTTTTAAATGCATTTTTCTCGATACGTGTTTTTACTTCAAGTGGCGTGCAGTGTCACGCGAAAACGAATTGTTTGATTATTATTATTTGTTATTGAATTATCTATTAATTGAACCTACTTTTGTTGAAAAAAAAACATTCTGAATGTCCTTTTTTTAAGGGGACATTCCGGTTTGTCGGGTCAAAAAATAGGTTATTTTCATGATTTTTTTTAAGAGAAAGTATTAAAGATATAACAATTTTTTTTAAACATTTTATTCATCTTTCGACTACGTTTGTAAATTTTCTCGAGTCACTGCGGAAATTGATTTTTTGAACTGAACAAACCGGAATGTCCCCGGATATACAAAGCGAAAAAATGACAAAAAACGATTTTTTTAAATTTAATTTTAAATGCCTCTTAATTATTCAATTTTTCATATTTTTTTACTGAAATCGGGTTCAACTAATAACTAAGCTCCTACACATAGTAACTAAACTTTGTTAATTGCTTATAGGTTAATTTTGCGACCTTCAGACTAATTTTGCGACCAAAACTAAACTCTAAAGACGGACCATCATGAACAGCAGCATATAACTCGAACAACTTCCGAGAAAAACTCTTCAAAATTTTACATTATATAGTTCAAAACATAAATAAAATCACCTCCAAGCCCCAATCACGTTTAACAATTCCTTCCATTTAAAAAAAGCATGAAAATAGAATAAAAATCAGCCTCTTAATGTAGTTTCCCCCTTAAAGGTCGCGGATTATGAAAAAAGTGAAAAAACAAAGTACATCACAATAGCAGAGTCTTCAATTGAACCAGTGCACGCAAAGGCACAACATTCGGTGAATAGCATAACCCAAACATAACCTCATTCTTTTCAAGCTATCTTCCCTCGGTTTCGAACCCCTGCTGATTAAGTGGGTCTCATCCTATCTCGGTTTGTTACGGACCGACATTGAGTCCAGGTCCCCCCAGAATCCACTAATCCCCCTTTGATTCCCCTCTTTACCTGTAAAAGGAAATAACGCGCCAAGTAGCTAATTTGCATAAACTACTTTATGCAAATTCTACTTGGCGGAGAAAAAAAATAATAAAATAAAAATAATACACCGAAAATAAATTCGGAAAAATGACAATTCGCCGTCAATCTCCGAATGAAAAACAACAATTATTAAATTTATGGATTTGATGTAATTTCAACGTCCAAATACAAGTCAAGAAGAATCAGAAACACTTCATAAATTCATCAGCTGACCGTTTCATTCAGCTTAGCAAGTTTATCTAACTTGCAAGTAATAAGCGGATGCATGTTCATTAACGAAGCTTGCTGAACAGGGGAGCAGCCTTCAACGCCCCCTGCAACCTGACGCGAGCCGCCACATCATCCCAAGATACCCAAGATAAACCACATAAGTCCCACCTTCTATATTTAATTGATTTAATTGTTATAAATAAAAACATAACAGGTTATCGAACCTCCTGTGTGCGATTTAGATCCACCTTCTCCGATCCTTTTCTTGCAACCTCAGGTGTCCCCCAGGGCAGTCATCTCGGCCCCCTCCTATTTATCTTAACCATAAACGACATAGGCTCTTGCATCAATCACTCCCTCTCTCTCTCTTCGCGGATGATTCCAAAATGTTCAAGACAACCCGCTCCCCCCTGGACTCCTCACTACTCCAATCGGATCTTGACAGCTTCTCGACTTGGTGCCAAAATAATTGCCTAGAAATGAATATCGCCAAATGTCACACAATCACCTTCTCTCGGAAGAGTTCCCCCACTCACCCACGCTCCTATCTCTTACTGAACCAACCGATAACATCGGTTGAATTGATTCGCGATCTGGGCGTCCTATGCGACAAGGAGCTTAAATTTACCGCACATATTGATTACATGATCCTCAAGGCCAACGCCGCCTTTGGGTTTGCCAAACGCTGGTCGAAGGAATTCCTTAACCCCTATTTCACCAGATCACTCTACACAACCTTTGTCCGGCCACTACTCGAATGCGCTAGTCAGGTCTGGTCCCCGTATCAAGTGTCTCACATTCGCAGGATTGAGGGTGTTCAACGTCGTTTCTTGCGCTTTACCCTCCGCGGACTAAACTGGGAAAATCCGCTGACTCTACCTCCATACACAAGCCGGCTCCCTCTAATCAATCTAAACACACTTGAAGAGCGCTGGATCCATGCCGACATCATCTTTGTCCATCGCCTTCTGTCTGGCTTAATCAATTGCCCAAGCTTGCTCTCCACTTTAACATTTCATACAAACCCCCGTAACGTACGTAACCCTCGACTGTTTTACGTGCCCGCACATCACACTTCTTACGGCGCTAACGAACCCATCTCACGTATACTACGACAGGCCAACTCTTTCTCAACCTCCTTCGATTTCAAACCAGTTCTCCCCTACACCTCTCCAACCCCACCCACAACTCCTTGCTCACTAATCCCCGCCCCTGTATCAGTCCGTACACATGCCCTCCACTGTCGCACAAAGGCCGCGTTTACCACCCCCACATACACTCGCTCTTCCCCAGCCTCCTACCTCCCCTATCCACCAGTAATCTTCAACTTCCTGGTTTTCTTCGCCTTTTTTTTGAGATTGAATAATATCTTAACCACTACTCTAGATTTTAAGATAGTCTGTAAGGTTTTATGTTAAGTTAATTTGCGTTACATGCATTAAGCTAAATGAAAATGGGGGTTCCGCCTTCAATCAATCATTCAAGCAACTCTTTTAAAAATAATTGTCATATTTTAATTTTTTTTTTTACCAGCCATGCTCCTCCAATAGGAAAATGAGGTGGTTAAGTTATTTCCTGGGAGCAAATTATTAAAAAAATCAATATGTATGTATGTAATTAAAACACCCGCAAATATGGCGGTTTACTTTCTCTTGTGTTACCAGCAAGTTCACTACGTGCACTCTTAAAGAAGCACTAGGTCGTTTCAAGAATAATCATCATTTTCTACCATGCGTTTATATTGTATATAACAGCGAAATCCAAAAGGTCAACCTGTACATAACTCTGATTTGTATTTTTCAATGTTGGCACTTGAAGTTGTTTCATAAACTTAGCAACCGTTTCCTGGAGAACATTTTTCACTACAATTTCGTTTGATCGATTCAACGAGTAGTTCACGGAAACATTCAAATCCAGTTCTGCATCAAAAAAACACTGCGAAGTGCAAACGTTTCGAATTCGTTTTACCATCTAATAAGCGTAACGTACATTGAGATAAAATGGAAATTACCGATTGCGAAACTGATAAAAACAAAGAAGTTGCTGAGGTTGAAAATCCGCCACCAGAGGTTCCATTTCTTCCTTGCGTTCCAAAAGGCGGAGGTGATTTGAAACCAATTTTACCTCCAGACCATCCATTGCTCCAAAGGTTCCAGCAAACACTTAAGGAACATCTGTTACGAGTCAAAAACCAGATTGGCGAGGAGATTGATACCATTAAGCATCAGATTAAGGTTAAGGATCATGAACGTGAAGTGTTTGGTGTTAAATTGTACGACCTACAAAATGAGATCAACAAGCAAATTGAAACGCTGGAAGGATATTCCGCAAACATTCGCGATACTGTAAATAAACGTATAGAATGCGAAGAGATGAGAGACACACTCCGGGATGAGTACAATGCACAGGCTGAATACACTAAGGACCAAAAGTTACTCTACAATCAGAGGATGGTTGAATTGAATCACCTTCAAAATCTTGAAAACAACATTCGACAATGGACTGAGGAGCACGAATTAGAATTGATAACGTCGAAACGTGTGGTCAGTAAGGATGCCCAACTGCAAAAGGAAAAGGCCGATGAAAAGGCTAAAGCTGACATGATGGCATTCAATTTACAAGTTTCAATAAAAAAACGCGAAGACGAACTTGCTGGGATTATGAAACAACTTGGGGAGCTTAGGGAAATAAACAACTCTTTGAATGCTAGTTTGACGGATGCGAATACTGACCTGGAGATCCTACAGCAGGAGCACAAACGGTTAAATCAAGCATGGGGAGAGGTCATAATTGCCATTGGACACAGAGATAAGGTTCTCTTTGGTGCGAGAAAAACACTAGAGTAAGTACAAAACTTTATTAAAATATAACACGCCCTTAAAATAGTTCAATATAAGCTTTCAAAAATTAAGCACAACTACCAGGTGTACCGGTATGAAGTGAGCGTTCTTTTTAAAAAGTAAAAAACTTTTTTTTTTAAGTAAAAAACATTTTATTCGAAGTATTGGCCATTGCTTTCTACACATTTCGACCACCTTTCTGGCAATTTGTGGATACCACGCCAATAAAACCGGTCGTCTTTTGAAGCAAACCTTTCGGAGACCCTATTTTCGACTTCTTCCTAGGAATTGAAATGCTGCTCAGCCAATGCGTGTCCCATCGATGACAACAAATGGTAGTCGGAAGGGGCCAAGTCTGGTGAATACGGCGGGTGGGGTAACACTTCCCAGTCGAGAGCTTTTATTGTTTTTTTGACGGAGTTTGCTGTATGACTCGGAGCATTATCATGCAACAAAATTACCTTTCCGTCTCTTGTGACCCATTCTGTTCGTTTTTCGATCAATACATGGTTCAAATTGATCATTTGTTGTCGGTAGCGTTGCGCATCAACAGTTTCGCCAGTTTTTAGAAGTTCATGATACACCACCCCCTTGTGGCCCCACCAAACACAGAGCATTGTCTTTTTTCCGTACCGACCAGGCTTTTCAGTCGATGTTGACGCTTCTCCTGGATGTACCCATGATTTTTTGCATTTAGGATTTTTAAAACAAATCCATTTTCCATCACCAGTCACAATTCGATGCAATACTGACTTCCTTTCGTGTCGTAGAAGCAACGTTTCCCATGTGGTGTTTCGCTTTTCCATCTGCCTGTCATTCAATTCGTGTGGCTCCCAGTTTCCACACTTTTGGATCTTCCCCATAGCTTTTAAACGGCCAGAAATTGTTTGTTGTGCAACATTTATCATTTGTGCCATTTGTTTTTGACCTAAAGTGTCATCTTGATCCAATATTGCTTGCCAATTCAAATCTTCAAACTTTTTTGGTGATCTTCCACCTTCTTCATTTCGCACCTCAAAATCATTATCTCTGAACCGCTCAAACCATCTTTTGCATGTTGCTTCCAATAGAGCATGATCGCCAAAAGCCTCAACAACCATTCGATGCAACTCTGCAGCGCTTTTCTTCAGATGAAAACAAAAAAATTAATGCTTTCCGCAAATCATCATTTTCTGGTACAAAATTCGACATTTTTAACAGGATTAAAAAAAAAAGATGTCTGTACAATGACTTGATGCATATTAAATATGTTTGGCAGATGTCATAGCAACCAAATAAAAAAAAATATATGGGCTCGTTCACAACAAACGTTCCTTATCGATACATTTGTATCTTGACGCTCACTTCAGACCGGTACACCCGGTATTTTAATACCAAATCTAACTGAGGAATGAGTGCCAATTGGTGAGTTGGAGATTAGTCTTCCGCATTAGATTTGGTGCAGGTTTGATCTATCGCACTAAGCATCACTCCTACAATAACTTTGGGAAATAAGTGATTCACAAGACACCAGAAGTTTGACTTTGGTCCTCAAAAGTAAATAAAATGTACTAAATTGGAACGAGCATGAAAGTCAACTAATTATAAGTAGTGTTGCAAGAATCCAGGTTTAACTACTTAAACTGAAGATAGGTAATAACGTACTACACTTAACTATAATACGAGGTAGGTCAATAAGTCTTTAGAAAATGAGGACGATTTTCGTTTATTTTCTCATTTCATCATCATCATCGGCACTACAACCGGGGACCGGTCTTGGCCTTATTTAGCAAGTCCTGAGGGCTTGTTAAATTTTCCATAATGATTTGCTTTTTTCGGGCAAGGTCATTAGTATTGCGCCAGAGGCTCCCCGACGGAGCATCGAACCCCGGTCTCCCACGTGACAGGCGGGTATACTAACCACTATACTATCAAGGAGCCCTTTTAACGAATATACGCCTTGTAAATAGTGGCCAGGTTGGATGGAGTGAAGTATCTTTTGCATCTCTTAAGGAACCCCATACATTTGGTTGCACTTTTCGCAGCTTCAAATATGTGGTCATTTCAATTAAGAGTTGAATTAATTCGAGTGCCGAGGATTGATAGTTCCTTGGCTTCGTCGATGCAAGTGCCGTTCATCAACAGAACATTTGCTTTGGGGTTCGCCTTTGACGGCAAGAGGCAGCACTGAGTTTTTAAGGCATTGAATTCTATTCGGTTAGATAATCCCCACTGATATATCTTGTTGAGGTCTGAATTCAATGTATCAAGCATAAGTTGCTGCTTGGTAGTGATGTTCGAAGAGTTTGGACGGGAGTGTTCATATGAGTGTGAGAAACTCAACGTGCTATCATCAGCAAACGAGTCAATTGGGTTGTGAGTAATTGACAAGAGATCATATATAAAGATGAGGGAGAGAGTGGGTGTGAGTACCGAACCCTGGGGAACACCTGCATTAATTTGATGGGAGACAGATTTGACACCTGGGTCATGATCGTGTGTGAAGTTCTGTTTACTATGGGAAAGTGTGTGCTGTATGTACAGATCACGTCGTAGTCACCAATTATTACAGGTATGTTTAAGGGCTTTGAGACACGTGTCTGTGGGCACGTGTAATGAATAAAGGTAAGTATGTTCCTTGGCGCAAAGGACATGTCCACCTATAGTTGGTTGTGGTGGTTTGTAGAATCGCAATAACGATTTCAGTGTGCGGATATAGGGTCAATATCCTATCGATAGAATCACAGAGACCATCAATATTAACATTAACATTGTTCAATTCAATTTGTATTAAGTAGATAGTACATTTATATTTTACAACTAGTAAATTGTAGTTGTTAATTATGTAGCAAGTGGAATACAATATGAGGATAAAGCAGAATTGTTTACCCAACACTTGGCAGCAGTATTCCAATCTTATGACATTTAATCTAATGTTGATGTAACACCAGCATATCAACTCCATCGAGAATTAATAAAGTTCATTTAAAAGGAAATCAATCGAAACCTTAACGCATAAAAGTGCGAAATCTCACCAGAACTATTTAAAGAAATATCGCGAAAATCTCTCATCATGACGATATATCTATTTGAGACCTGTTTCGAATTAAGATACTTTTTAAGTGTTTCAAAATTGTGCAAATAATCATATCAAAAAACTGCATAAGCCTGTCGGAAAGTATCCTCCTACCGACCGGATTCGCTAAACTACTATTCATCACCATCATCGGCACTACAACGGGGAACCGGTCTTGGCCTTTATTTAGCAAGTCCTGAGGCTTGTTAAATTTTCCATAATGATTTGTTTTTTCCGGGCAAGGTCATTGGTCTTGCGCCAGAGTCTTCCCGGCGCGGAATCGAACCACGGTCTCCCGCGTGACAGGCGGGTATACTAACCACTATATTATCAAGGAGCCAACTACTATTAGAGAGAATTAAATGAGTGTCGTTCAATAAGTCCTTAGAGTATCCAAGAAACGACGCGTCTAATATCTCAAATGATTTGTATTTAAATAAGCGTCATACTCACTAGATAACGTCTCAGAAAACAATACTCACTAATCAGCTGCACAAAAAATTGAGTGTGAATAATTTCTCCGTAAAATGGGTGCCCCATTTACACTCGCTGGAGAATAAACGCAATCGTGTGGTCTGAGGCTGTTTTCGCACTTTTCGGTTGGAATCCTGACGAATTTCTGCGTCAATATGTAACTATGAATGAAACATCCATACACTACTGCACTGCAGAGACTAACATCCAGAATAGTGGGTTTTTGTTTTTAAGGTCGAACGAACTCCGGAGAAGATGGAGACGCTGAAATCCACCGGAAAGGTAATGGCAATGGTATTTTGGGATGCAGACAGAGTCATTTACATTGATTACTTGGGAAAAGGAAAATAATAACTGCATTATGCCTTAATGCAAAAATCAAGAAAAAATGTCCTCATCTATTTTTAAATACGAGGGTAGGTCAATAAATCATTAGAAATGCCTACGATGATTATTTGGAAAAGGGTCAGACAATAACTGGACAGTATTATGGGTCATTATTAAGTCAACTAAATGAGAACTTTCTGTCCATGGCTCCTCGATAGTATAGTGGTTAGTATACCCGGCTGTCATGCGGGAGACCGGGGTTCGATGTCCCGTCGGGGAGCCTCTGGCGCAAGACTAATGACCTTGCCCGGAAAAAACAAATCATTATGGAAAATTTAACAAGCCTCAGGACTTGCTAAATAAGGCCCGGCTGTAGTGCCGATGATGGTGATGATATTCGTTAAAAAATGGAGTTCAACTCCATTCATATTTGGTCAGGGGCATCCAAAACTGCACTACACGTGCTCGACAGGATGCAAAAACGAGCTGTGAAACTTATTGGGGACTCTGCCGTAAGTCGATCAATTCCGTCGTTAGAACACAGGCGCAACGTATCATGCCTATCTCTTTTCTATAGGTATTACCACGGTCGCTGCTCAACTGAACTTGCTGAATGTGTTTCGCCCCTTCAGATATTTTCCCAATCTGTGAATGCGCATCAGTTCACGTTGAAAGTAGACTTCAGGCGCACAAATAAACATAGAGAGTCATTCTTTAGCCGAACCACACCAATGTGGAATGTTCTGCCTGATCATATGTTTCCTGGCCGTTGTGATGTCCAGACAGTCAAGACCAATATACATCAACACCTCCTTTCCTTCCACTTCCTCTCCATCCGCTTGCATTGTGATCTGACATTTAAGGGTACTTCAAAATCCCATTTTGTGCGCGCGTTAGTGTAAAAAAAAAATTAAAAAATCAGAACTGTGAGTACGTTCCATTATACACCCTATAGTTATATATTGACATTATTTGTGTGCAAGTAATTCTGCAACAATGAATGTGGTGAATCTCCTTAAATCCGAGATAAAGTCACAATCTCGGTGGTACAAGGCCAATAATGAGGAAAGCCCTAAGGTTCTATACGTTCCTACACCAACCACAGCAAGGGAAAATAAAGCTTGGCTTTGCTGTGGTTTAGGTTGAAATAAAAATAAACTTTATTGAAAAAAAAAATTAATTGGTTGTAGAGAACAAATGAAACAAAATGTAAATAAAAAAAAATAATAATAAACCATATACAAACAATAAATATACACAATCGTACCGGGTAAGTCTACAAAACTTTTCGTCAAGAGTAGAGTCCGGTTCTGGAACTACGAATTGTCAACTACAAATAATATTAAAATAACAAACGAAAATTCCCCATTGAAAGCCAACTAGGATCCGTTGATCAGCGGACTCGAGAGCGTCCTTTTGAACAAGAGATTTGTGCAACTGCTGGTTATGCAGATCGTATATAAAAAAGGATACATGCAATAAAAAAAGACATACGTATATATATATATATATATATATATATATATATATATATATATATATATATATATATATATATAGGGTGGCTCAAAATTAATCCTCCCGCGAGCGAACATACAGGGTAAAGTCGGTGCTTTCAACCTGGCGAAGGCCAGGACGATCCTTGTCCCTGTTCAATCCAAGTTGACATGCAGTATCCACGTGACACCCCTGGATAGCTACTTTGGCTTCCGCCAAGTAGTGAACCAATGCATGCAGCGACAGGTTGGGGCAAGGCTAATAACTTTGCCCGGAAAAACAAATTATTATGGACAATTTAACAAGTCTCAGATAAGGACGGGATACCGGTGGAGAGACTTGCTAAATAACGCCAAGACCGGATCCCGGTTGTAGTGCCGATGATGATGATGATTTGTTGTTGGCCTTTTTTTAACCTAACCACTAGTACCGCTAGTTGGTGTAGGGACGTTAGAGCCTCAGGGCTCTACCCACCACTGGGCTTCTTTTTTTTTAACTATTTATTAACTGTAATTTTAATTTGTACATTTAAGTGATACAGTGACTTAAAATTAATTTTGTAACAACTGTTTACATGTAATTATTATAATAATACATACATTTTCCAAACAATGTTTCAAGAGTTACAGGATAGATGTGTGTTTATATATTTAGCAGTGGGAATTTCTTATTTTTACTTCACTTAATCTGAACCTAACCCTAATTATAAATATAACTTAACCTAACTTAGTCTGATTATTATAAAATGAGCTATAAACAAAGTTTTATAATTAAGGAGATATAAGAATTACAGGATGTGGAGTGAAGTCAGTTAAGTGGAAGAGTATTTCTTTCCAGTTGTTCGTTGGAAAGACATAGAATGTTGGATAATGGTTGGACGTTACAGTATTTAAACAGGTTGGGGGTAAGTTCAGTGTTGTGGTATATGATCTCGTTTGAATCATTTACCAGTCTGCCTGAGGTGAACATAACTTGTGTGGAGACAGTTAGGATAGTTAGTGCTGATATCTAGAGGGTTCGCTAAGAGTGGGGTTATTATGGGATTGGGATTATTTCGTAGGTTTTCGATACATTTGATAGACAGCTCGAGGAATCGTCTATGGAGGCGTTCTGTACCAGCGGTATTGTGGAGTTGGACGTTACTATAGTACTTATAGGAGTTAGGACGACGATGTAAACCGGAGACATACCTAAGGCATTTTCTTTCGAATGCTCGCCACTTCTCCATTTCGGAGGGAGTGATATGGTACCACAATGGGCACGCGCACGTGAGTGTGGGACTGATAATTTGTTTGTAGATGAGCAGATTGACTTTGTCAGAGAGACTATTAGGTTTCCACATAAACCTTCTACAGAGATTAAGCTGAATTGTGGCTTTACAAGGGGAATTTTTAATGTGGGAGGAAAAGGAAAAATTATTAGAAAAAGTTATTGCCAGATATTTTAGGGCTTTGGAGGGTTTTATCAGAGTGTTGTTTTGTTTAATTTTAATTTTTGTGGCAGCGTCTGGTGTTGTTTGTACAGTGCTCGTTTTTGCCCTTGAACACTATGAGCTGCGTTTTATTTGTTAACAAATTTGCTGCTGGAGTAAATGAATGTATGATCAGCATAATTCAGCATTACAACATTAGGAGATACGGGTTGAGGAATATCTGAGGTATATAGCATTATGGAAAATTTAACAAGCCTCAGGACTTGCTAAATAAGACCAAGACCGGTTCCCCGTTGTAGTGACGATGATGATTATGATGATGATAGCAGATATAAGATTGGCCTTGGGACCTTGGGGAACACCCGCGATTATGTTGCGGGTTTCTGAGATGGAAGAATTTATTCTCACAACGAATTTTCTGTCAGAAAGATAAGAGGCTAAGAGCTTTGTTGTGTGGGAGTTTAGACTAAATATGGAGTGCAGTTTGTACAGAAGCCCTGAGATCCAGACGCAATCAAACGCCTT
This sequence comes from Microdon myrmicae, assembly GCA_963931805.1. Classification (NCBI taxonomy): domain Eukaryota; kingdom Metazoa; phylum Arthropoda; class Insecta; order Diptera; family Syrphidae; genus Microdon; species Microdon myrmicae. The sequence goes on from OZ007497.1 coordinate 204,765,316, forward strand.
CGAGAGATATGCACACGGTAGTGCTTTGGTTTTGGAGACCGGTTGTAACACCGTGTGTAAGTTTTAGTAGAGCATGACATGTGGATTGTCGCTTACGGAATCCGAACTGAGAGTTAGGGATGAGAGCATTCTCATTGGGAAATGAGAGAAGATTTTGATAGATATTGAGTTCAAGTATCTTAGTGTATTTTTTTTTTTTTTTTTTTTTTAAGACTTCTCTCGGGAGAGGCGAACCTATAGCGCCGAGCGGGCGCCCCGAGATGCCATCAAATAACTGTTGCAGTTCTTTTTGAACAGTTGTGGCGATTCCGCCAGATCCCACGGCTCGCCTTCCTGAAAAAACCCCCATAACCATAACCCGGGTCTGCACCAGCTTTCGCTAATGCAATTCGCATTAGCATCTTAGATGCTTCACGCATTAAAACAGACCCAATTATTATAACCCTAAAATCCCTATAAAGAAAACTTACCTTCATGCATCCCTTCGCATACAATTTTTCATAAGATTTCTTTGTTTTCCTATTTGGTATTCTGAACCAATTCGGCACCAGACAAATTCCTGTAAACAAAATAATTCGGATTGCAATCAATGTAACCGTCATGACAGGGACCATAAATATCGCGCCGTCTATTTTCCCAGCCGCGTCATATACCATACATACACATTGCCTGGCAACCTTTTTTGTTTGTCTTACCAACAAACAACCCAAGCAGCTGCATATAATTAGCGCAATAGACGCTGAAACCAAATTCTCCAGCATTTCCTAATGCAAATATGAACCCGGTTTCTATTGCAGCCAGAGATGCCATAAACATCCAATTTGCTTTTAGCACCTTTTTCTCCTAACGTCGAAAATAGCCACGAGGCATCGTATAAACATGACCCTCATTAAAGAGCGAACCATTTGGTCGCCTTTTCTTTTGTCTTTGCCGCCTGCCTGTTTCGCTGTTCCACTGCACGTGTGAATAGCATTGATCTCAACGATCCCACACATACCACCATGACCTGTATTACAAGATCTGGTTTCCTATACCACCAAGAGAGACTTTACGTTTCCCTGGTGGTAGGTAAAAAACGATATCCTTATTGGAGAGGATATCGTTTGAGTCTTATTCCATCCTCCGACCACGCTGGTCGCACGGTGAAACCCCCGCTCTCCGCGCCACCAGCGGAGAAGCGTAAACAGTAACACGCGAATATATACCCGGAGTCGTGTGTGTTTTATTTTTCAACTCTAGGAAGTTTTAGTTTATTTTTCCACGTAAATTTATCCGTGAATCTATGAAATAACGTAAATTTATTGATCCCAAATTGTTTATTATTGAAAACATATAGTGCGGCAAAGAAAAAAATCGGTATGCAATAGTCTCTTTGATAAAACAATATCCTTAAGTTCATACGAAAGTGTTCAATAGTTTTTGTGAAAACGAACCAATACACCCAATAAAATAAAAGAACATTAACTTTCCCTCCAGTGTTTTTGTGTGGCGTAGGTTTTGTTTTGTTTCGTTTTTTTCGGTACGGTGATTTGCGCGGCGAACAATACATGATGGAGGAGGAAGTAGAACGGAGTACCCATGCAGGTACATTACTTCCTCCCCACACAGTTGCAGGTTGTAACGATCCGGTAACACTCGCGTGGGAAGGGAGTTCCACAGCTTCCCCGCTCTGTATCGGAGCGAGTTCTGATGCAGGGATGTTCGCGCCGTAGGGAGATGGACGATAATTGCAAGGGTTATTACTACCACCGGGCTTCTTAATAGAAATTACTACCGCAGTTTTCCAGTTCTTTGGCAAGTGCGATTCATTAATTATATTGTAGCGAGCTTAGGGTTCGCTGGATTAATTATTTAAAATAAATAAGAGCCGTTAAACCGATTTTGAATTAATCTAACACTTTATTAGTCCGTTAATAACAACCGCTACTTTTACCGTACACATAACGAATTCTTGACTTATCGGTTCCTTAGTTATCGCTTGCTTCACTGCTTACTGCTTACTTCTTACTTTCTACTTATTACTTCTTACTACCGCACTTATCGCTTGCTTCACTTTCTACTTCTTACTCATAACTTGTCTCCATGATTTTTTTTTTTTTTTAAAACTGTATTTATTAACCATAATTAAAATTTGTACATTTAAGTAATACAGTGACTTAAAATTAAATTCGTGACAATTGCTTACATGTAATTATTATTATAATACATTTTCCAAACAATGTTTTAAGAGTTATAGGCTATATGTGTGTTTATACATTTAGTAGGGTTTCGTCTTCCTGGAAAAGGTCAGAAAACCAGGAATTTCTTATTTTTACTTTACTTAATCTAAACTTAACCCTAAATATAAATATAAATATAACTTAACCTAACTTAGTCTGATTATTATAAAATGAGCTATAAACAAAACAAAGTTTTATAATTAATGGGATTTATGAATTAAAGGATGTGGAATGAGGTCAGTTATGGGTTAGAGGTAGAGTATTTCTCTCCGGTTGTTCGTTGGAAAAGCGTAGGATGTTGGACAATGGTTGGACGTTACAGTATTTGAACTGGTTAGGGGTAACTTCGGTGTTGTGGTATATGATCTCGTTTGAATCATTTACCAGTCTGCCTGAGACGAAGATAGCCCTGGTGTGGAGACAGTTGGGATAGTTAGTTCTGATATCTAGAGGGGTCTCTAAGAGCGAGGTTATTATGGCATTGGGATTATTTTGTAGGTTGTCGATAAATTTGATAGACAGTTCGAGGAATCGTCTATCGAGGCGCTCAATACCAGCGGTATTGTAGAGTTCGACGTTACTATAGTACTTATAGGAGTTAGGACGACGATGTAACCCAGAGACATACCTAAAGCATTTTCTTTCGAATACTCGTAATTTCTCCATTTGGGAGGGAGTGATATGGTACCACAATGGGCACGCGTACGTGAGTGTGGGCCTGATAATTTGTTTGTAAATGAGCAGTTTGACTTTGTGAGAGAGACTATTAGGTTTCCACATTACTCTTCTACAGAGATTAAGCTGAATTGTGGCTTTTTGAAGGGAATTTTTAATGTGTGAGGAAAAAGACCAGTTATTAGAAAAAGTGATTCCCAGATATTTTAGGGTTTTGGAGGGTTTTATCAGAGTATTGTTCAGTTGAATCTTAATTTTGTTGTGGCAACGTCTAGTGTTGTTTGTACAGTGCTCGTTTTTGCCCTTGAACACTATGAGCTGCGTTTTATTTGGATTAAGGTGAATTTTCCACTTATTAAAGTATGATGATAGGTTAGGGAGGAAGTTGTTAATGCGGTTTCTTGCAGCCTTAACAAATTTGCTGCTAGAGTAAATTAATGTATCATCAGCATAATTCAGCATCACAACATTAGGAGATACGGGTTGAGGAATATCTGAGGTATATAACAGATATAAAATTGGCCCTAAAATGGAGCCTTGGGGAACACCCGCGGTTATGGTGTGGGTTTCTGAGACAGAAGCATTTACTCTCACAACGAATTTTCTGGCAGAAAGATATGAGGCTAAGAGCTTTGTTGTGTGAGAGTTTAGATTAAATATGGAGTGCAGTTTGTACAGAAGTCCTGAGATCCAGACGCAATCAAACGCCTTAGAAATATCGAGAGATATACACACAGTAGGGCTTTGGTTTTGGAGACCAGTTGTAACATCGTGTGTGAGTTTTAGTAGAGCATGACATGTGGATTGTCGCTTACGAAATCCGAACTGACAGTTAGGGATGAGTGCATTCTCATTGGCAAATGAGAGAAGATTTTGGTAGATCTTGCGTTCCAGTATCTTACTTAATGTACTTAATAGGGATATTGGACGATAATTGCAAGGACTATTACTACTACCGGGCTTCTTAATAGGAATTACTACCGCAGTTTTCCAGTTCTCTGGGAAGTGCGATGCATTAATTATATGATTAAGAAGAATGAGGATGGGAAGCAGATTCGGTGGGCGCAGCCTTTTAAATAGAAGACGTGGGATTCCATCTAATCCAGTTGACTTTTTGTTATTTCCTGATCTTACGATCTCGGATAATTCGTCCGCAGTTAGAAAATTTGTAGTGTCTAAGGGGTGTGAAGCTATGTTTGTGTTGTTGAATTCACCGATGAAAGGAGTAAAAGATGGGAATTTGTCTCCATGATCTGTGTGCGACGTATTTATACCGTTCCCTCATTCTGATTCGGCGTTTCGTTTCCGTCCGTTCCATTGCCTTGAATGTTGTACTGTTCCTAGTCTCCAGTTTTCCAGTATTGCCTACAATATTCTAGTACTTTGTTTCGGACTTTCTCGAATATTCTAGTACTGATTGTCATATGCGTCACAATATGATTAAGAAGAACGAGGATAGGAAGCTTTTTAATAGAAGGTGTTGGATTCCATATAATCCTATTGACTTTTTCTTATTTCCTGATCGTACGACCTCGGATAATTCGTCCACTGTTAGAAAAGTTGTGGTGTCAAAGGGGTGTGAAGCTTTTTTTTTTATACAAACGCGCGCACAAAGGGGGATTTTGGAGTACCCTTAAATGTCAGAGTGTGGCGGCTCTTGCGAACGCCACTACTTACCTGCTTACCTACCACCAGGTAATCCCCTTTTCATAAGCGTCCTGCTCCGATAAATCGTGTACTTACCTGCATTGGCATTTCGAAAAACCACAATGTCTGCTGATACGAAAAGTGTATCAGCAATAACAGGCATTCCCCAACATGGAAATACTTAAAATATCTAAAAGCACGACATGAAGACCAAGCGCAACGTAGTTGCAGAAGCATGAAACTCTATGTCGTAAGCAAACAGGGGACACCTGCACATCGATCTGGTAAAAACACCAACCAACGATCTGATATAGCAGAATAACCATCCAACACACTACGCGGTTGCTCAAGCCTGCGACTAATTCCCAGAATTACCAAGCAGGCGCGCAAAAAAACGAGACATACAACGCATGCCCGTGTAACTGCATCAGGTCGCACGTATGAGCAATACGGGCGATCCTTGATATGAATATGCACCAATAAAATGCTACTAACATACAATTCACCACCATATAGAAACCTTTCCCATACAGGTGCGTAGCAATTCATGTAGGAAGACGCCAGCAACGTACTCTCAAGCACCATTAAGCCACCACACAGCGCTGGCTGGATACACATATCCTATAAAGGAAATGTGATGCGCACGATCAGCAATAATGCTGTACACAGTGACCGATCGTGTAAGCATTCTCACCATCAGGAGGACTTGCCCCCAGCTGCGAGGGTTGTTTATGCTTGCGAGTGATACGAGGCACGGTCCGCATGCTGGGCGACACCAGCCATGAATAACCAAAAGGGAATCGTGGTGCGTATGTGTGCGGTCCTTCAACGAGCACACTCGCCGATTTATATTAATTGTGAAGATAACGATTTATATTAATTGTAAAAAAGATACAGGCCGACATAGTCAATAATATAGAGTTAAGCATTAAAACGATAGATGTGTAAATACCGGGTATCAACCATTTAGAGTTAAGCATAAACAAATAAGGATAATAGACGTAAGGAAACAGCAGTTGTTTTATATTGAGCGCCGCAACCCGACGACCGGGTAAGCAGTGGAGACGTCTCGGTGAACCAGTGTCGGACGGACACCCTACCGAGACCAGGCTAAAAGGTTAGCCACCCATAACAGCACAGTGTGAGCGGAGGGTGAGGAAGTGTATAAGGAAAGGACGTGTCGATGTATATTGGTCTTGAATGTCTGGACATCACAACGACAAGGAAACACATGATCAGGTAGAGTATTCCACATTCGTGTGGTTGGGCTAAAGAATGACTCTCTATGTCTGTTTGTGCGCCTGAAGTTGACTTTCAACGTGAATTGATGTGCATTCTCAGATTGACCGGTATCGTGGGAAAATGTCTGAGGAGGCGGAACACATCCAGCAAGTTCAGTTAAGCAACGACCGTGATAATACCTATAGAAGAGAGATAGACACGATACATTGTGCCTACGTTCTAACGACAGAATTGATCGACTCACGGCTGGGTCCTCAATAAGTTTCACAGCTCGTTTTTGCATCCTGTCGAGCACGTGTAGTGCAGTTTTGAATGCGCCTGACCAAATATGGGAGTTGAGCTCCATTTTTGGACGAATATACGCGTTGTAAATAGTGGCCAGGTTGGATGGAGTGAAGCATCTTTTGTATCTCTTAAGGAACCCCATACATTTGGCTGCACCTTTCGCAGTTTCAAAAATGTGGTCATTTCAATTAAGAGCCGAATTAATTCGAGTGCCGAGGATTGATAGTTCCTTGGCTTCGTCGATGCAAGTGCCGTTCATCATCAGTATATTTACTTTGGGGTTCGCCTTTGACGGCAAGAGGCAGCATTGAGTTTTTGAGGCATTGAATTTTACTCAGTTAGATAATCCCTGTAAACTCGGTTTACTAATTTCGAAATTTTTATTTAAATATAAAACTATCTGTTGATCTCTTTATAAATGCATGTGCAGCGTTTGATTGCTTGACTTGTACTGCCCTCAACTCCACAACTGCCGCTGCTTATATTCGCTTTTTTGTCTCCTTTCCCTCGTTCGCCTGTTGTCACAGGAACAAGGAGAGCCAGAGTATAAAATGTGCGATGCTCACTCTGCAGTCGTGTGCTGCTAGTCGGCTGTCGTGTGCTGCTCCGTCTCCAACATTCCGCCCACCTTGAACTGTCGGTTCAACCGTCTTATCTTCCGCAACCGGGAGTAGGACCATCTTCGTGACGGGTCGCTTAAGGGTTCCCCCCTGAATCTTTACGGTTGCCACCCGCACCTTGCCATCTCTGCCAGGATGAAGCTCGATAACCCTTCCCATGGGCCAATAGGTCGGAGATAGTTGCTCGTCCTTCAGAAGCACCATGACCGGATTTCCTAGGTTTGGTTCCGGATGATACCATTTGTTGTGACCCTGCAACGTGTGGAGGTATTCGTTCTTCCACCGGTACTAAAATGCTCGATGCAACGCCTGCAAGTACTTCCATCTGGACCGCCAAGTGATTGTTGTCTCTCCCCGATCGAATTCCGGGACGCTCATAGCCGGTCCTCCAAATAAGAAATGACTGGGGGTCAACACCTCGGGGTCGCCAGGCTCCGTTGGCAGGACGACCACCGGTCGGGAATTCAGACAAGTCTCGATCGGGGCCAACTCGGTAGTAAGCTCCTCGAACGTCAGAAACGCATTTCCAATAGCTCGCTTCAGATGATGCTTCACGGACTCGATTCCTGCCTCCCACAAGCCACCAAAGTGGGGAATGAATTCCGGGGGAATGAATCTCCAAGTGATGCCGTTGGTGGCCAACTCCGTCATGATCCGGTCCTGGGTAGACTTCCGGTTTATGTACTCATAAACTTCTCGCAGTTTTCGGCATGCCCCAACGAAATTGGTACCATTATCGCTCCATAAAGTGTGACAAAAAACCCTACGCGCGAGAAATCTCCTTAATGCTGCCAGGAAAGCCTCGCTAGACAGCTCACCAACCGCTTCGAGATGTATTGCCTTGGTTGCCAAGCATACGAAGAGACAGATGTAGCCTTTGACTCGCTTCGCGCCGCGTCCTTTCCATGTCCGAAGAGTGATAGGACGTCCATAATCGACGCCGGTGTTACTAAATGGCCGTGCGGGATTAATCCTACTGGCTGGCAATGCGGCCATTTGTTGAGATAGCACCCGTCCCTTGTGACGAACGCAAACCGTGCATTCAGCGATGACCCTCCGGACAAGTCCTCGACACCCTATGATCCAGGACCGGGAGTTCACCGCGGCGAGCAGTAACCGGTTTCCAGCGTGCATCAGTCTCAAATGCAAATCCCTCACTATGATCTTTGCAAGGTGATGTTGCCGGTGTAAGATTGGTGGATGTCGGCATTCGTATTCCATCCTTGCTGCCTCTAGTCTTCCGTCCACCCTGAGGATACCTTGGTCGTCGATGAATGGGTCGAGCGCAACCAGTTCGCTTCGTCTTGATACTTGTCTCCCGGCTCTAATAGCCGTTAGGTCCGCCTTCCGCCACGCTACTGTTCGCACCGTTCGAGTGAAGCTGGATACTCTTCTTGTAATGGACAGCTCCTCTTGCTGTATTACGAGGCACGATGGCTTTCGCTCCTCGGGGTCTACCGGTGTTTCGGTGTCCGTCTCTCGGATTTGGTGAGCGGGCGTTCGGGGCAACTTCAGCTCCTTGTCTCGCAGAAAAGCGGGTCCTCGCCACCACAGCTCTGCTCCGGTGAGCTCCTTTGCTTTAAGGCCCCTTGATAAGTAATCCGCTGGATTTGACGCAGTCGGTACATAATTTTGATGGCCTTTAGATTGGTGTGGTATAGATTGCTGCCCCATAGGTTGTGGGGCCAAAGACTGTTGCGGAACAGATTGCTGCTGCATACTTTGCTGTGTCATATGCTGTTGTGGCCCCGATTGCTGAGTCATAGGCTGTGGCAAGGTTTGATGAGAGACATGCCGCTGTGCCATAGATTGTTGTGGCATGGATTGCTGCGGTACAGAGTGCTGTGCCATTGATTGCTGTGGTACAGACTGCTGTGGCACAGACTGCCGTGGTACAGACTGTTGTGGCACCGACTGTTGTCGTACAGACTGTTGTGGTACAGACTGTTGTGGCACAGACTGTTGTTGAATAATTTGTGGTTGTAACGATTGTGGCTGTTGCAAAGTTTGATGCTGTTGCAGTGGTGGTGGTTGTTGTTGAATTTGCATTTGCCCATTCGGTGGAGTCCCTGAATTTGAATAAGGTTGTGAAGATACCTGATAAGAACTCTGTGGTTCATTTGTTACTTGAGAGGTTATGTAAGTAGTGCCCGTCATTGTATTTGTGGCACCAGAGGAATAGGGTTGCTGAGTTATATTAGAAGCAGGTGGTGAATTATAAATTTGGAAGTTTTGTTGCTGCGGTTGTGTGGAAGATGATGGAGAAACACCGAGTTCATTTCCACCTTGATACGCCGATGTCGGAACATAAGGAGCTTGCTGATAATTCGTATTCGCAGCTTTACCGTTGCCGACATCGTTATATGTAGGCATATTTATTGGCAGTGTACCCTCTAATGGGTCGACTTGTTGGGTGACAGTGCAGCAATGTTGTTCCTGATCGAGCAGAGCTGGTCCACTCCCTGCGATTACCCAGCCGAATATGGTGTTCTGCGCCATCATTTTACTATCGGGATCCATCAGCCGTCCATCGCGCAGGATCTGGAAGATAGTGTCCGAACCCAGCAACAAGTCAATGGGTCTTGATTTGTGGAATAGCGGGTCGGCCAACGCCAGCGATGAAAAGCTTCTCCAGTCATGTTCCAGTGACCTTGACGGCAGATCCGAAGTCAATCGTCCCATCACCAATGCCGTTATCCGAATACTTGTTTCCCCTGTTCGGCCTTTCAGCAGCATCTCGACCTTTCCTCGGCTGAGTTGTGGATTCGCTTCCCCTATGCCACTTATCTTCACCTTCGTCTGCGTGCGTCGCAGGCCCAACTGCTGAATGAATGATTCTCGGACTAAGGATGTGGTCGAGCCTGAGTCCAGCAGCACCCGGCAAGGAACCAACTGGTTCCTGTCCTCCATCACCGTTACTATTGCTGTAGGTAGTAGTGAATCCTGGGTTTGTACTGTCGCGCAAGATCTCTCTGATGGTCCAACCTTTGGTGATAACGTCGGAACGTCTACCGATTGATGCAGCAGGGTGTTGTGTCGCCCGTTACACTCTCGGCAGTTCCCTCTCTCACATTGGTTAATGCTGTGTTCTTGACTGAGGCAATTTCTGCATAGCCCTTGGCGGTGGACAAACTGATCTCGCTGTAGAGCTGAGAGATTCCTGAATGCACTGCATCGGAACAATGGATGTGGCTGCGCGCATCTGGGACACTTAGCCGTCCCTGGTGATGTGATTGCCGAGTACGTCTTCTTGGATGGACCGGCTGCTATACCTCTGTCCCGAGCAAAGTGACCCTGTAGTGCTCTAAAGAGCCCTACCACCCTTTTCCCCCATTCCTACATCCGAAATCCTATCAAAACCCGAATTAACCCAAACATGATCCAAAATTCGCAATAAACGAATCAAACATTCGTTTATCGCCTAACATCAAATTCACAATAAATGAATCTAATATTCGTTTATTGTTCTACATTTGCTCCACGGCGTCATCAAAACTCAAAATCCAGAGATCATTATCTCTATTTGGAAAAATTCTTAATAAATTGAACAAACAAAAACCCAAAACCGGATACATATCGACATCTGCGAAATAGTTTCGTAAGAATTCGAGAAATTGAATTCTTATCTTAAATAAACACTGAGCATCTCACTTAGGATTCCAAAATCGGGATTTTTGTAGGAAATTGTGTATTTTCGAGATACAAATTTCGATTTGTTTCTCTTTATAAGGGCGATGGATTTTGTATTCGAGGATCAGTCTCAATTGGCGTTCTAGGTGTAAGGATGCCAGAAAATGAATTTACAAATAAAATTAAAATTTAATAAAATAAAAAGCATTTCATCGGGCCTGGTCGATTCTTCATATTCAACGATCAGTAGCTGCTCTTCCCTCAAGATTTGAGTAAGCATGGCAGCAACCGCAACGGGTCCCCTCAGGAGCTGTCCTAAAGAGATCCCTCGTCCTTTTCAGGACCAGACACGCTCCCTGAGAGAAGGACCACAACAACCCTTTGAATTGCTCTTCGCTGTCGGAATGCTCTCTAGTTCGGTGAGTCGAGCTTCCAGGAATTCGGTCAGCTCCTCGAATGTCGGCATCTCGTTTCTGCTGGTTTCTCGAGCCCATAACTGCCCAGTCTCACTATCGAGCTTCTCGACTGTGGTAAAAACTAGCCAACAACTCCAGTGCTCCACTGGTAACTCCAAGGCTCGCAAAGCCCGAACCTGCTCGAAGAGGCCGTTGATGAATCTGCGGAACTCCGTAGCACCTGGTAATTGCATAGCTGGAATCGTCATTAGTGCTCGTAGATGTGCCTCCACGATGAGCTCCTTCTTGACCAGTGCAGCCCAGGCCTCCAGATAGTTTGCCGCCGTGACCGGAACATTGCGAACCACTGATAGTGCGTCCGCTCTTAAAGAAGTCCGGAGAAATTGGAATTTTTCGACTGCTGATAACTGGCGGTTGTCGTGGATGAGTGGTTGGTACAGGTCTCGGAACGTTACCCACTGCTGGTAGTCCCCATCGAAAGTAGGCACGTCGATATGCCTCAATTTGATCGCTCGGGTGGTCGCTCCACTCGTAGAATCCGTTGCTGTCGGTTCCGTGGACCGCGTACCGAATTGTTCTACCAAGCTGTTTATGAGCCTCTGGCTGGCATTCATGGTGTCAAGCATTAGTCTGCATGCGACTTCCTCTCGGGTCACTTCATTCGCCTTGGTCGCGAACCCCTCCAACCGCGTGAGGAATCCCTTAAGGACTCCTCGTCTTCGTTTGCTTACCGGAACAGTCTGATCCGCCATTGCCTTGCTTGGCGAATCACTGGCAGCCATTGTGAGTTAGCTGCCTTCCTTTCGATACTTGTGGATCGAAATTGCCACTAGCTACTTGAATCCGATGCTTGTGGATCGGCTGCACGACCGTCTGTCTGCTTGGTCGCATCGGTTGTGCTTCAATGCGTTGTAGTTGAGACGCTTGGATCCCACGTTGCACAGCGTTGTGTTGTCCAGTCGGCAGCTGCTGTGTTTCCCTCGATGACTTGATCCGGCTCAAAGGACCAATTTGTAAACTCGGTTTACTAATTTCGAAATTTTTATTTAAATATAAAACAATCTGTTGATCTCTTTATAAATGCATGTGCAGCGTTTGACTGCTTGACTTGTACTGCCCTCAACTCAAAAAAAAAAAAAAAAAAAAAAAAAAAATTGTGGCGAGAAGTCCGAATTTGACGAGACAGGACATATGTGTCCTTCATCTTGTCTCTGACTTCTGGTCATCTTGCGATAACCAGAATCACCCACATCCGTGAGGATGTTGGGCTCGGTCTCGCGGCATCTGAAAAGAGAAGAAAAAAGGGGGGATATCCAAGGATAGTGTGGACAGTGTTAGTCCAAGTGTTCTCTAACTACTTTTATAGAGGGATGGTGGGAAAGAAATCTTACAAGACCGGTGGGTCTTGGGTGCGGTAGTAAACGCAGATCACGTCTTTGGCGTCTGATAATCTGCTCTTTGGTCGGTGTGTATGTTTGTATTTGTGCCGTCTTGTACTGTGCGTTCGTGTGTTTGGTTTGTTAATTGTAGACCCTATGGGATGGGTCCAGAAATCCTCTATTATAGAGGGGAATGTTGTTGGGAAGGGTGCTTTCTTCAGTTTTATACTGAAGAAGAAATTGTGGCGGTTTGATCCGAAGAGATCGAGAGAGAGAAGGGTCAAGAACGCAAGAGTCCCGTACAAGTAGGTTCTCGCTGTTCTGAATGTTTTCGAGGTACTTATATGCTAATTGAAGCAAGTACTCGTCGATAGGGGTAATGGAGGCGCCTTCGTATAGGTGAGAGTTGGGGTAATGACGACCGTCAGGCCTTCTAGAATGATTGGTGCATCTTCTGAGGAGTTTCCTTTCGAAAACCCGAAGTCTTTCCATTTGAACCGAAGATATGCAGGACCATATGGGAAAGGCGTACGATATTCCAGATCGGATTAGCTGCTTATAGCAGAGAAGCTTAACTTTGGTGTCAACTTTGTTCCTCCACTTCAGGATGTTGTGCAGTTGCTTAGACCGACCAAGGCCCCTTTGGAGAATGTGGGTCACATGTTTGATGAAATTCATTTTTGGGGTATAAGTGACCCCGAGATATTTCATCTTGTCCTGTGGTCTAATCGTAGTATCTCCCATTTTTATTCGAATATTCTGTGAATACCGAGAAGTAGGTTGGGAGTGTTTACTACTCAGAATTATGGCTACTGCTTTGGATGGATTAAGTCGGATTTTCCATCGACTGTAATACTGATACAGTTCGTCCAAGTGACGGTTGAGTCGATTTGTTGCGAGATTAGGGCCTTTGGTTGACGTGTACACCAGGACGTCATCCGCATAGCATATTTGGTTTACTCTCCCGTCCACAGGGCGGGGAATATCGGAGGTGTAAATATTGAATAAGATGGGGCCTAGAATGGAGCCCTGTGGTACGCCTGCAGCGGCGTGAAAAGTTCGGGAAAGCTTTCCATTCATTCTAACTTGGAAGGTTCTGTTTCGAACGAACTGGTAGATGATGCTACATAGCGTTCTACTGAGGCCAGTATTCAGTAGTTTAAAAGCGAGACCTTCGATCCAAGTCGTATCAAAAGCTTTTTCAATGTCTAGGCTTACCGCAACGGTGGGTTCCTTATTAAAGAGCCGCACGCAGACGTGGTTTTGAAATAAATTGAGAGCCATAGTGGTGCTGTGCGCTCTTCGAAATCCGAATTGGAAATCAGGTATTAGGTGCCTGGCACTGACAAAGTTATTTAGCTTCTCGTATATGAATTTTTCATATATTTTGCTGATGCAAGTGAGAAGCGAGATAGGGCGAAAGCTTGAGGGGTGATACGTTGGTTTCCCAACTTTTGCTATTGGACAAATAATAGCGTGCCTCCAAGCTTGGGGAAAGTACCCCACGTTGTAAGCATGGTTGAACAGAATGGAGAGCTTTATAAAGAATAAGGCAGAAAGCCTTCGCAACGAGTGGTATGACATGTTGTCGATACCAGGTGACTTCTTAGGGTGCCCTCAACTCCACAACTGCCGCTGCTTATATTCGCTTTTTTGTCTCCTTTCCCTCGTTCGCATGTTGTCACAGGAACAAGGAGAGCCAGAGTATAAAATGTGCGATGCTCAGTCTGCCAGTCGGCAGTCGTGTGCTGCTAGTCGGCCGTCGTGTGCTGCTCCGTCTCCAACAATCCCCATTGATATATCTTTTTGAGGTCTGAATTCAATGTATCAAGCATAATCTTATTAAGTGTTATACTATTGTTAAATATTCTAGACAACAACTGGAAGAATATAAATTGACCTGTGCAAGTATTGAAGCAGTGAAAAAACAAATTGGCAAAGCAACTGAGGAACACGAGAAGCTTGATGCTTTTAAAACACGATTGCACAATGACCTCCTAGGGGTCAACCGTGATAGTAAGAACAAAAAAATGTATTTAGCTGTTAAATGGTTCTGATAAATTTTCTTTGTAGTTAAGAAAAAAGAAAAAATCCTGTTGAAACTTGATACGCAAATGGAAGAGCTACCGAAAATCCTTGAACAAACCGAAAAGGACTATGCGGAAGCGAAAAGAGAATGCAATCAACTATCTGACCAACTTAAGACACTACAATTCAAATTGGATCGACAGTATCGAGTGAAATTTACCATTGAGGACAGTATCCTGAAACTAGCTCAAGAACAACTACTTTGCGACAAGGCTAGTGTATATCGGCTCAAAGTCCTCGAAGAACATCAACATATACGCCGAACAATGGAGGATAATATGTTGAAGGTCGAAAACCAATTAGCAACTTGTATAACAAATCTTGAGCAGCAAAAATTGATAAATCGTGGTTTGCAAGAAGAACTTGACAGTCTTGTCGCTAAATTCCAAGAGATAAACGTTGAACTGGATGAAATTTTTGAAGAAACTAAAGAAGTTAGAAAGCAAATCACCATCAAGTTAAGGCAGGTCGAAAAATTGACAAAGGAGTTAGACATACTCTTAAAAGAAGCCCAAGGCTGTGAGTTGAGTCCCACTGAACTGAAGGTAAATATTTTTTACCCAATTGAAATGATAGTAAACTTCTGTATTTTCCTAATAGATAAAAACTCTCGAAAGTTCGATTCAAGACACGGAAAAGAAAATTCGCGATCACCAGCAGTTTTGGTTAATTTTACAAGGACATATAATCCACCTATCGGAAAAGAGGAATCGCCAATTGAATGATATTCAAATTGCCAGAAAACGTAGCTAAGAAAACATTGATATGTTGTCAAATCGAATCACTAAGATTATCTATTCTATTCAGAGCTTATGATCATCACTCAGAAGTCGTTGAAAATTGATGGTGAAATCGAGAAGGCAGAAGTTAGCGAGAACGAAATATATCGTGAAATTCAAAATTTTGGCACTAAACTGGAGCTGATCAGTGCGAAATGTTTCGAAAAAAGAAAACATCACGAAGTCAATGAAATTGAATGTAATTTGGAGCACCGAGAAGTTTTGGACAAGTTACGGGTAAGTTACATTCCAGGTCATTCCAAGTATAGCTCTATGCACAACGTTTTCAAAAATGTCCGGACTATACAAAATTAGTGTATTTAAAGTGACTTTAAAAGTCAATTTCCTCGTCATTCTGTTTTTGTATTGGTAATGGCAATTAAAATCGGTTTTATTTTTTGATTTGAAGTCCGCATTTATTTTAATTCAAAAATCAATTTATACGTATTTCTTCATGAAGGACTAAATGCATGTCCTATTTCACAAATATTGTTCTTATGCTAACTTACTGGCACTTTGCAAGCACTCTAAATTATACAATATCTGTTTTTTGTTTATGCCTTTGTTTGGCGCACAATGATTTTTATAATTTTGTTTACAGTGTAATCAGTCCTTAAGAGGTCTTCCTCTTTTATTATACAATTTTCTATTTTATTATTTTTCTTCTTTTTTTTTGTTTTGGTTGCAAGCAAACAAACCGATTAAAACTAAAATAAATGATTTAATTAAACTATGCTAAATGTGAAGGAAGAGAAAGGGGGGAGCGTTGCAACTAAAAGGGACAGTATTTCTAGGGACGTGTAGTCCTCTCTTCGTCACTAGACCACCACCAGCTAGGATGAGATCGGTCTCATATATTTATGTCTTTCACTTATCACCATACTGAAATGTAGGCGATCTGGAGTATTAGAGATATCGCTATCATGGAAAATTCGTTTGTCCCTGGCACCGCGAAAAGTGTGGTATATAATAGGGACCCCATGTTTGTCTTGGATAAGTCCTTTTCTATCCAAGAAGGGGAACGCTCTCCAAATACATATCATTGGGATAGAATACTCCCGAAATACGATCGTTTTCACTGCACATTGCCCTTGTAGTGTGACTATGAATAATTTTGATAATGAAGTTGTCTATCCTGTTTAGTCCTGATTTGTCATATGGGATTTTATTGCAGTAGAATTTCTTATGTTGCGACTCTGGGGTTTTGCACATTCCGAGACAAGAACGCAAACATTGCCCCTTGAACACTCGAAACGTTTCCATGTAGAATGGGGATATGTTATGCCATACCGGCCAACCATACACCAATACTGGTCCATCAATTCATCTGAGCGTCGCTACGCCTTATCTAAACTGAGAAACAAATTGACCTACGAAATTGTCCGCCTCTATCTTTCGTACCTCCATGACAAATCTGATTCAGTCTGCTATGAAGGTAAGACGAAAACCAGCGTCGCGGTTTCCATTCAGTAGGAAGGCCTTCCTATAGACGTTCCTAGCCTTCGTAACCTGTTTATGGAATTCCACAACAATTTCAATATGCTCCCACAAATGGTGTTGAAAGATCTTTCGGCCCTTCGTCTATATATTCACAACAAAATGACCTGTTCCAATAAGGGCAAGTCTTTTTTACCCTAATCAACCGCGCTCCCCACGCCCCCTTGAGACTCTGAATCATCATCATCGGCACTACAACCGGGAACCGGTCTTGGTCTTATTTAGCAAGTCCTGAGGCTTGTTAAATTTTCTATAATGATTTTTTTTTTTTGGCAAGGTCATTAGTCTTGCGCCAGAGGCTCCCCGACGGGGAATCGAACCCCGGTCTCCCGCGTGACACGCGGGTATACTAAGCACTATACTATCGAGGAGCCTCTGAATGCTCACCCCTTTACCATCCACTATCAAAATGTCAGAGGTCTCTGCTATAAAACGCAAGCGATTCTGAAAAATGCTCAAACCCTCCCTTTCGATATATATTCACTAACCGAAACCAACCTAATCCCCAGTACTCACAGCCAAGAACCATTCCCTTCCACCTTTAACGTTTTTCGTGATGACGATGGTATATGTCTGGATTCACCTTGTCGTGGTGTGCTGCTTGCCATCCTGAATAAGCTCGCCTCATCTCCTATTGCCATCTGTTCTTCTCCGAATCTAGACTATGTCGCAACAAAAATTGACCATCGCCCAAAGTCGTTATACGTCATTTGTTTCTAATATATAGCACCTTCAAGGCCTGTCGTGTCATACGAACACACAATAGCGGCGGTTGATCACCTAACCGAGTTAAGTGCTTCCCTTGATGATATTGTTGTTATTGGCGATTTCAACCTCCCCCATCTCCAATGGGCGCTGTCAGACGATCAATCCTTCTACACCTCAAACGCCACTAGTACCAAGGAATGTCTCTTTGTAGACTGTCTTACCGACTCAAGCCTCCGTCAAATAAGTAATGTGCCAAATCATATGAAGAGGCAACTTGACTTTGTGTTTACAACGGACCCCTATAATTCCTCAGTTGCCCATAGTCCTCACGCCCTCTCAGTCGTCGAATATTACCACCCCCCCCCCCCCCCCACCCGCCCGGTTCTCGTATCCCTTTATCGTGACAGCTTATCCCCAACCTCAGTAATCCATGTCAACTTTTCCTACAACTTCCGCAAAGCTAACTTTCGTCTATTAAATGAGCATCTTCGCAGAATCGCATTTCGCTTTGATCATCTAGAGATAGAAGAAGCTACTGTCACTCTCTATAAAGAAATCTACAATGCCATTTTTCTATATGTCCCTTATTCCCGACATAGGACATCGGTTTCATCGCCTTCATGGTACAACCGCAAAGTCCATACTCTTCGGAACAAGAGGAATCGTTTGTGGAAAATTTTCCTAAGAACACGCTCTTCTCTAGACTACTCCAACTTTCTCGGTTCCTCTTATAAATTCACCGAGCTTTACAACTCCCTTTACTACAATTATCTCACAAAAACACAAAACAACCTGATCAATAACCCGAAATCTTTTTACAACTTTATTAAGTACAAACGTAAATCTGACGTCTATCCCATCTCCCTTTCCTATGACACGATTACTTCAATCGACCCACAAACTACTGCCACTTCTTTCTTTAAAAAATCCCCCACGGACGATTATTTCGAGCCTAACCCGTCTTACTTCAAAGACTTGTCCGAATTCTCCCTTGGCCCCTTCATCTCTCAAATTATTCAGAATCACCTAGTTGAAGAAAATGTAAACTTACTTAAGACGAGTTCAGCCCTGGATCTGATGGACTTCCGGTTGTCCTTTTAAAAAAATGTTCCTCTTCTCTTTCTCTCCCGGTATCAAAAATCTTCAAAATATCCCTTACACAAGGTGTCTTCCCAAATATTTGGAAATCCTCTTTTGTCACCTCCATACATAAGAGGGGGCCTACATAGGATATTAGTAACTACCGTCCCATCGCCAAACTGTCACATATTCCAAAAATGTTCGAAGGCATTCTTTACATCGCGTTATGTTTCCGCTGCAAATACATCATCTCACCCAACCAGCACGGTTTCCTTACGGGTAGGTCGGCCACCATCAATCCAGTTGAATTCTCATCCTACGCTCTCCGTGCCTTAGAGAACGCCCGATCACAACCGATTTCAGCGAGGCATTCGACAAAATTCCCCACAATCTCATCCTCTTTAAGCTATCCTCCCTTGGCTTCGAACCCCTACTGTTTAAATGGATTTCTTCCTATCTTAACGATCGAACCTACCGTGTCAGACTTAGATCCACCTTCTTCATTCCTTTTCTTCCCACTTCAGGGGTTCCCAAGGGCAGTCATCTTGGACCCCTCCTATTCATTCTTACTATTAATGATATAGACTCCAGTATGAAGCACTCCTCCATCTCTCTATACGCGGGCGATACCACAACTCTTCAAGACGATCCGCTCTTCTGCCTACTCCTCACTTCTCCAAATGGATCCCGACAGCATTTCAACTTGGTGCCAAAACAACTGCGTCG